>JADRCC010554936.1:10000-13038 GCA_019843855.1 Hylomyscus alleni | reverse complement strand
CATGATACTAACCTCTAGGCCTCCACACACACATTCCTGAATACATAAGTGCACAGGCATGCACATGCACACACAGACTACTGAACAAATAATACATGCATAGGCATGTGTGTGCACATGTGCACACACATACAAACACACACACACCAAATGAAAACCATTGTGCGATGCTGAATTGAGCACTGCCTTCCACATAGTTACATGCTGCACATATTACTTTCTGCCTTCCTCTGTAGACTCTGTTTTCCTTACCACTAGGAGGTTTTAAGGAAACCTGGTATCTGCCATACTGCTGATATTTCATGAACTCTTACCATGTGGTGGTTTAAAACAAATGGTACTTGATGATACCAACATAATCGGTTTAGGAACTTTCCAGGCAAAGTATGGTAAACTTACATGCATGCAGTGGGTAGAATGCTAGAGAGTTCATATAGGACTTCCCTATCTAGGTATTCTTGTACTTTCTTGGTCCCCAGGATGGCAATAGGGAAGTAGTGAAATCTTTTAAGAGATGGAGCCCAGTGGGAGGTGACCGGGTCTTAAGAGGGATAGATGCCTTTGTCATGGGAGTATAGGCTTCCTCTCACAGGGAGCTGCCAAAAGAGCAGGTACTCTATTCTTTCTTCATGGTGCTGCTGGCTTCTCTTGAATATTCTCCCACCATTTTTATGCATCTACTGTGAGGCCCTCCCTAGAGGCAAGCAAAAGCCAATCATACTCTTAAGTTTCCTGAAATGTAAGCTAAATAAAACGTTTTTTATAAAGTACTCTGCCTTGTGTATTTTATTATAGCAACACAGATGGACTAAAAGGACAGTATATCAATAGTGATATTATCAACATGCAAGCTTCAGAGGGTTTGATTGACCCTTCAAATTGTTATAGATCTAGTTTTTAGTTTGTTTGTTTCATTTTTCTTTTTTTCTTAGTGCCAGGTACTTTTAATTATATTTTCATAAGGATTAACAATTAGAGATTGTTTCACATTTTTTAGCAATAGAAAACCTCCCACAGAATGTAAATTGGTTCAGTTGGTAAATTGGTCTTGACCAAAAAAAAAAAAAAAAAATCCACTCTTGCAAATCTAAACCTCAAAACAAAACAAAACACAAAATTTGAGACCAAAAAAGCAGAGAATTCTACACAGGTATTGTTTTATTTTTCCAGATTTGTGGTCAAAGTTCATTAAAATGGGAGAAAATTATATCTGTTCAACAACAGAGAGGAATGCATACCCTTGTAATAATATATAGCCAGTAAATGATTAAGTTGAGTTGTTAAAAATGGGATAAAGATTAAGAAAAATGGGATATTTAAAGACAAGCATGGCATTCTACTCCTGGGGACTAGATTAAAGAACCATTTATGTACATGCACCGGAAGCCAAATATCAGATTCAGTGTTGTAACATTGTTATAGAAGATAAATAGAAACAGCCATATGGCTGTCAGTATAAGAATTGATAGATTATAGTCTCTTTATATGCTCACAGAATTTTATGCAGTAGTGAGAGATGCATGAATAATATCTATTAATCAGCTTGATTAGTATACCCAAAAACAACATTGAGGAGAAAAAAAAAGCATGTCACGGGAAACGTATATATTTATCTTATAAAAAAAGTCAAGAATTGGGAAATAAGATACGTTGTTTAGAAGTATATGTGTGTGAAAATAAGGTAATGATCAGCACAAAAGTGTAACTTTAGAAGGAAACAGGAGCTGCACCAAGGACTCTGAAGGTATTGGAGATGCTCATTTCAGAAGCCACACATCTATGGGTTCTCATGCTGCTCTTCCTACTCACAGGGAATTGGTTTCAGGACTCTGAGCGTATCAAAATCTGCAGATGTGGTGCCCTTAATGTAAACTGGTGTCCTGTTTGTTTGCATATAACCTATGCATGTTGTGTAAACTTCAAACAATCCCTGACTTCTAATATCTACTGTAATGTAAAGATAAATAGTTGTTAAACAGTTTGGAGGTAACAAGGACACTGTACATATTTTCTACATCACATGTCTTTGAAAGCATTCTGACCCATGGTTGCTTGAATCAATGCATGTAGAAAATAAGTATATAGAGGGCTAACCATTCTTTACACACCAGTATATAGCAGATATTGTTATATATGTAACATTGTTGACTTAGTTGGGGTTTCTAATGCTGCAACAAAACACCCTGACAAAAAGTTGTGGAGGAAAGGGTTAATTCAGCTTACACTTCTACATTTCTGTTCATCACTGAAGGAAGTCAGGAGATAGGAATTCAAACAGGAGAGGAAGCATGAGTCAGGAGTTGATACAGAGGCTATGGAGGGGGTGCTGCTTAATGACTTGCTTCCCATAGCTTTCTCAGCCTGCTTTCTTATAGAACCAAGGACCATCAGCCCTAGGATGGAACTACCCACAATACACTGGGCCCTTCACCATCAATGACTAAGAAGATGTCTTACAACTGGATCTAATGGAGACATTTTCTCAATTAAGGTTCTCTCCTTCCAGATAAGTCTAACTTGTGTGCCACATTGACATCAGACTAGCCAGCACAACTGAATAGTGAAAATTTATAAAAGTTACACTTGTACGTATTTATTTGGGTTGGGGGATATATGCCCTGTGTGTGGGTGTGGGTGTGTGCATTCTTGCATGTGTGCATGTAGGTCAGAGAACAATGTTTGGAAGTCAGTTCTCAAATCTGTGGATCTCAGAGTCTCAGAGACTGATCTCAGGTCATTACACTTGGTAACAAGTACCTTTACCCACTGAGTCATCTCACTTATAGGGAAAACTTAACAGAGTCAGTAGATAAACATGATTTCATCTGTGCTGGTTTGAATGAGAATATCCCTCATAGGATCATATATTTGAGTATCTGATTCCCAGTAAATGCAACTATTTGAGTAGGATTAGGAGGTTTAACCCTATTGAAAAAGGTGTGCCAGTTTCAAAAGCTCACATTAGGGCCAGTCTTGTTATCTCTCTCTCTCTCCCTCCCTCCTTCCCTCCCTCCCTCTCTCCCTCCCTCCCTCTCTTT
>JADRCC010554936.1:0-7500 GCA_019843855.1 Hylomyscus alleni | reverse complement strand
TTGGTTTTTCAACTGCTCAAAAAAGAGCCAATGGACAATGGCTAAACAGAAGAACAGAGGTGGGACTTTTAGAATACTCAGGCAAGAAAGGCAGGAGAGGAAAGAGGAGAGTCTGCCATGAGATGGGTATAAGACAGACCATGCCATGAAGGAGCAGGAGAATGAGACAGCTGAAATGAAGGTGCAAAAGGAAAGCAGCCCATGGGAGGGCTGCCCAGAAGGAACCAGGACATCAAAGACAAAATATAGATTTAGAAAGAATTAACTCAGAAATATCGAAGGTGAGTGTGCTAGCTGCAGAGAGGTTTGGAAGTGCCCAATCATTGAGGTAGTTAAGGCATATTAAAATATAAAGGTTGCATGTAGATGTCTTTCATTAGTGATTCCAGAGCTTTTGGGTGGGTGCAGAGGAGGCACATGTATCCACCAGGAGCATAGAACGAACGGACTTTTAGCAGTTTACCACTATACTTTTATTTATCCAATTGTTTTAAATTGGGGAGCAAGGTTTACATAGCATCACTTGGTGTACATGAGGATCTGCTCATAGACCCAACTAAAAGTTAGGGACCAGTATTTAACATTTGAATACATGGCAGCACCAGGCCAACCCCTGACATCTCCTCCTGTTTGAAAAATTTGGGTTTTGTCTCTGGCTTTGGAAAGGCAAAAGGAACACCTTTTGGTAATTCTAAGAAGCCCTTTGTCTACCATATCTGAGTCTGAAAGTCTTTAAACATGGCATAGGTTCCCAAGTGAATCAAACACATGATTCTAGAGGGTCAAAACTTTTAGTCTGCCTCAAGATCTTGGGAGGGGAAAAATGCTGGGAGTGATTTCAATTAACTGTGGCCAGTGACTTCATCATTTGGGCTCATGTAGTTATGCCTCCATAAAACTCCAACTTGAGGAGTTTGGATAGCTTTCATAATGGTGACCATGATCATGTAGAAATGCAGAGATGGAATGTACCAAGACAGCTCCTGGAATTTCTGTTACTTGTACCTTTAACCTGTTCATCCCACACACTTAGCACTTCTAAATGGTAGCCACTATAGTAAACATGTAAGAATAAGTAAGGCTCCTCCTGAAATCTGTAATCCATTCTAGCAAAGTAGCCAACCAGAGAGGTGCATCATAGGCACAGTCAGTAAGAGTCAACACAGGAGATGTAGGCTTTTGATCTATATCTGACATGGGGCATGTCTTTATGGGATTGTACCCTGAAACTACATATCTATTACTACCTCTAGATATATACAGTCAGATAGCAATACACTGTGAGAGACCCTATTGGTGTCTACACAGAACTGGAGAATAGCATGCATACCCATTTGGTGTCTGTGTTAAGGTTTCTACTGCTCTAAAGTGACACCATGACCTTGGCAACTCTCATAAAGGAAAACATTTAATTAATTAGGGCTGGCTTATAGATTCAAAAGTTTAGTCCATTATCATCGTGGCAGTAAGCATGGCAGCATGCAAGTAGGCATGGTACTGCAGAGGTAGCTGAGAATACCATAGCTACGCAGGTAGCAGTAAAAGGGAGAATTTGTGCCTGGCTTGAGTATTTGAAACCTCAAAGCCCAATGACTTTCCCATTTCCTCCAACATGGCCTCACATACTCAAACAAGGCCATACTTTCTAATATTGCTACTCTGTGATGATCAAGCATTCAAATCTATGAGCCTATACAGACCATTCCTATTCAAACCATCACAGTGTCCGAGGTTAAATACACGAGAGCATAAGAATTATCTTTCCTCCCTTTCTTTTCTGTGAGACAATGTGTGCAAGTTGTTGGTAAGGCCTATTTTCAGTTCTGCATTCGCATGACCAAGTAAGTACAGAGGTAATGTCCTTTGTTTTCAAGAAGCTCAGAAAATGCTAATAAATGGTAAGGAGATCCTGGGTAAAGGTAGTGGACACTACCTATATACTTCAGCCTGGGACTTTGAATTGGTGCTGGATTCAAAGACCAAACAGGCTGTTGTCTGGATAGTCATTAAGTCCCCTGTAGAGATGATTCTAAGGGACCCTGGAAACAGTATAAGCCTTCCCTCTTGAGAAATGATGCTGGTGCAGCACATTCCTCAGTGAGGCCTCCTCTGTAGCCTGAGCTAAGAATCCTCACATACATCACACTTCAGGGTAGAAAGCAAACCTCTTCTGAAGTGCAGAGGCTTTGGGTGCCCTCCACAGTATGCCTTTATTTTCAGAAGCGTGCAGGACAGACTAAGTAACAACAATTTCTTCTTCTTCTTCTTCTTCTTCTTCCTCCTCCTCCTCCTCCTCCTCCTCCTCCTCCTCCTCCTCCTCCTTCTCTTCCTCCTCTTCTTCCCTTTCCCCTCTCTTTTTCTCTCTCTTACACACACACACACACACACACACACACACACACACACACACACATCCCACAAAATTTTCTAAATGAGCTATCGTTAAAATCACCATGGCAGCCGGGCGGTGGTGGCGCACACCTTTAAGCCCAGCACTTGGGAGGCAGAGGCAGGCGGATTTCTGAGTTCGAGGCCAGCCTGGTCTACAGAGTGAGTTTCAGGACAGCCAGGGCTACACAGAGAAACCCTGTCTGGAAAAACCAAAAAAAAAAAAAAAAAAAAAAATCACCATGGCAAAGGTATTATCCAGTCTTGCTTAGAGGAAATTTTATTTTCATATCAAGAGATGAAGTACACTTAGACAAGGATAAAGTCATTAAGGACTGTCTATTAGGATTCTGCTTTAGTTGAGATAATAATCTAGGGATAATTAAGCAAATTGCATAGACACCAATGGGCCATGCATCCTCCGAGAGATTGCCTGAGAGGCATAAGAATTTAAATGCTGCAAGAACAGATCAGGGTTAGGCATCAGTTACCTTTTGAGTCTCCTAACCTTGAAGTGAAATGGTAGGTGCAGAAATGCCTGTCATTCTAGTTATTCAGCTCAATACTAGTTTGGGTAATTTAATAATACACTATCTCAAAATAAAAGATAAGGCCTGAGCATGTATAGTAGTTCAGTTATGGAAAGCTTGCCTAGCATGAGGGCCTGAACCACAAATGGAAGCAGAGAGAACAAACTCAAAATGCAAAAGTCTTTGGAAACCTTTGAAGCCCACTCCCAGTGACATGCTTTCTCCACAGGGCCATACCTGCTAGTACTCCCCAAACAGTCACCAACTAGCGCCTAAGCATTCAAGTGCACAAGATTTATAAGGGAATATTTTATTCCAACTGTCTCATTCCATTCACTTGTCCCTGTAGCCAGTTTTTTCTACTTGGTGGATTCTTCTTTCTTTTACCCTTCTCCACCCCTTTTCTTCCACCCTTTAAACCTCCTGCACCAGATACAGGAATAAAAAGGACTCAGGGGAAAGGAAAGAACTCTCTGAATAAAGTCAGGAGTCAAAAAGGGGGCTACTTCCTGCTGATTGGGGCCATCAAGTAGTTTGGGGACAAGTTTGATCTTCACCATTATTTTTTCTTGTTGTTGTTTCTTCTTGGTGCACTATAACTTAGCAAACCACAACCAATAGCAAGCAACCAACAACCTACCTAGCATTTATATACCCTCTAAAAGTCCCCAGAATTCCAAATGTCATAAAATCAAGGAAATGATCTGCATCTAGTAAAATCACTCCTCTGCTACAGCACAAGGCCATTCATAATCAGCTACTTTGGACAATCCGACGCAGTCCCTTATCACACACCAGAATTATAATGAAAACATATTCTTATATTTCTGTGTTTTTTTAAATAAACCAAAACTCCAAAATTATCATTGCAGGTTTCAATAATCTTGTGGCCATATTACATTGTAAAATGCATTTAGTCTGAAGCATCAAAAGTCCCAAAGTGTTTCACAGTCTCAAAGGTGTTTAAAAGCCTAATGTCTCTTCAAAGACTCCAGGTGACCTCTTAATTATAATGCTGTAAAGTCAAAAGCAGATCAAATACTTCCAACACACAATGTCACACAATATACATTACCATTCCAAACAAGGGGAAATTGGGGCATAATAAGGAAATACCAAAGCAAGACCAAAACTCCAGCAGGATAAATTCCAAACCCTGTTGCTCCAGATCCAATATCAAAGGGCATAGATGTCTCTGCCCCTCTGGCTTTCTTGCTTGCAAGACATAAATCTCTCTTTCTTGGGATGATTCTAATTTTTGTGTGAAATAGTTCTTGGCAGATATGTCCTGATTCTGGAACCGTTTGCATCTCGGAGTCTTTAAAGCAAATCATCTTTCACTTTCACAACTTCACACAATGGCCTCTCAGGACCTCCATGCAGGGACTTCTCAGCCATACACCTGGACTCATGGCTCTCCATAACCATTGAGGAAGATTTTCTGACCTCTTTACTTGTATATCCTTCCTGACTCCAAAGCTAGCACCATGTCCACAATGCTGTTCAATTTGGTTACCAGCATGGGGTGAACACCAGCCCCTTTCAGTCACATTTGTATCAGCTTTTATTTCCTGTTCCTTTCTAGGAAAAGAAAATTCCTCAGGCCTGTTTCTTCTACAAGTTGGAAACTTAGGTGGGTTCTTGTACTGAGGGTACCTTTTCCTATTATTCCTTCTGCATAAATTGCCTTCAGCATAATAGAACTAATTGTGTAATATGATATGATATAATATAACATAATATAATCTTTAAGAATCACAGGCTTTCTTCCAGCACTAACTTGACAGTAATATTAAGCTTCCTAGTGTACTTTTCTTCTCCAAACTACATTTTGTATTTCTTTCTGTGTCGTTAACTCTTTTTCATCATAGATCTGCAAGGAAGTGATTATTAATAACCATACAAGGGAGCCAATATTAGACTGTCTTGAAATATCCTCCGTCAAAAAGAAATGACTATTACCTTTTAATTTAGCTTCAGGAAAACTATTACAACAAAGGGAAGAAAGCAATAATATTTTCCCCAAAAATATCACAAGAATGGTCTCTAGCATAATTGTTACTATTGTTGCCTCCTGAAATCTCTTGAGCTAGGACTTCACGGTCTATGTTGCTCTTAGCATTACTGTCTTCTAAGTTCTTTCTAGGCCCTTCAGCTCTGCTCAAAGCTTTCAACCATTTCTAGACCAACAATCCAAAACTTTATACATTCCTCCAAAAAACCAATATGATCACGTTTTTCACAGCAATAGCCCATTTCCTTATACCAACATCTATATTGCTTACTTTTCTATTGATGTGACAAAACACCATGGCCAAGGCAACTTATATAAGAAAGAATTCATTTGGGACTTATGGCTCCAGAGGGTTAGAGTCCATGATGGAGCAGATGGGCAGGCAGCTGAAGAAATAGCTCCATCTTAAACCACAAACAGGAAGTAGAGAGAGTACAAGTTTATTGAAACCTCAAAGCCTGCCCTTTAATGACATACTTCCTCCAGTAAGGCCACACTTCCTAATCCTCCCCAAATAGGGGAGATAGCTCAGTAGTTAAAGGACTTTGCAACTCTTCCAGAGGACCCAGTGCAATACCCAGCACCCAGATCAGATGGCTCTATGGCTCACAACTACCTGTAATCCCAGCTCAGTAGGAGCTCATGAAACCTGGCATATACATATAAAGCATAAATAAAACTAATTTCTGTCTCTTTCTCTCTGCCTCCATCTCTATCTCCGAGTCTGTGTCTCTCAAAAAGAAAACTCATGCTAAAAAGTCTATATTATGAATTGACACCTCACTCTACCCTGAATGCTAACAGAAAAAGTATTTGTCTGGGTTCTAAATAATAGGTCACAGAATAAAGAACATTTTCTTTGAAGCAGAGAAATACAGCTCCCAGTGGAGGCTTGCCAGCTGCAGGATTTTAGGGCAGCCATCTTAATCTGGCTTCTAACCTGTGGTGTCGCCTGTACAAAGAGCAAGGATGCTTAGCTTCTAGCATTGCAGGGAGGCTCTCTGAAATACGTGGGAAGATTTGTGGCCAATAGTGCACAACAGTTCCCTCCCCCTGCCCTGTCTCTTCTATTTAAGAAGTTTTCAAAGAGAATATTACAGAAAAGTACCATGTGACTCACTAGTGATTGAAGAACTGGATCACATAGAGTGAGATTTGTCTTCTGAGGAGAAAGCCAGTACACAGCCTGAAGTTATAGTCAGCCCATTGCTGTGGAATGGGAAACATTTGGAATGGCATGAGATACTTTTACAGGATAACTTGTTGCTATTTCTATGTTTTCTATAGATGAGCCAGGAGGCTGAGCATCCTGTAGCAATGTGGGAATCACTGTGCTAACCTGTTAGAAAGGATGTGTGTATACACGCATGTTTGTAAATTGAGGAGGATACATGCTTGAGAGTATGCACACTTTTAATCTGGTTCATGCTCTAAGTTTGCAGTAAGCATGGGCCAACTACTGATGCTATCTGGAACTAATTCACTTTCCCCAGGGTATATCAGGAGACATAGTTGGTGCTTTTCCTGGGGGGGGTCTTCATATTTCTGATTCATGTTATATGAGAGTAAAAGAATGTTTGTGGGGTAAGACCTTGGTTAAGATCAAATCATCCATCTTTTTTTTTAAATCATCCATCTTTTAATTAACATTCACTGAACAACCACCATATGCCAAGCAGTATAGTAAACCCTAGGATGCAGAAATAAAAGAACCCTCTCTTCAGAGGGGACCTTCACAAAAGAAAACATATCATGCCATTCCAGTTATATGGACACCCAAATCCTTAATGTGAAGTGAGAAACTAGTCTACTGGGCAGCTTTTAGAAGTGAGGGAAATCTTTTCTGTTTATGCTGAAATAGTTGCCTGCAGTACCTAATTAGATTTAAGCTAGTTTAAGTAGAATAGAAAATATCAGAGCTGGTGAAATCTCTCAGTGGTTAAGAGCACCGAATGCTCTTCTGGAGGTCATGAGTTCAAATTCCAGCAACCACATGGTGGTTCACAACCATCTATAACGAGGAGCAAGCAGAGCCCAGAGCCAGAGGAAGAAAGGGAAGGGGTTGGGGGGGGGGGAGATATAAATTGGCTAATTACATAAAGTTGTAATCCTAGCACACAGGAGGCAAAGGCAGGATGATCAGAAGATTAAGGTTATTTTGGGCCTTATGCATTTGAGGCTAGCCTGGGATATATCAAGACATTGTCACAACAAAAAGCACACACACATACACACACACACACACACACACACAAAGCACACACGCACACACAGAATGCACACACACACAAAACGCACACGCGCACACACGCACACACACACAAAATGCACACGCACACGCACGCACACACACACACAAAACACACAGGCACACACACACACAAAACGCACACGCACACACACCAAAAAACCAACTATGATGTGATTGCTCACATCAAGAAATCTCAGCAATAGGGTGGTGGAGACAGGAGGATTGCTATGACTTCTAGTCGAACCATCATATTAGAGTGAGTTCCAGGCCAGTCTGAGCTACAGTATAAGACCATCACTGTCTAAACAAAAACAAAA
>JADRCC010554927.1:0-11493 GCA_019843855.1 Hylomyscus alleni | reverse complement strand
CAGGGATAGAACATGTGAGCTGTATGGAATTATAGGAATGAGGAGCTGTGAATACACTTTGGTGGCTGCTAATGTTTGAAGAAGGGAGATTGTGCATAGAAAGCTTAGTAGGATAAGGAATTCCTTTTTTGGAATGATAACAAATGTTAGGTGTGAAATGGATAGAACCATTAACTCCTGACCATTTGCATTTATGTGTCTGTGTGAGTGTGCGTGCATATACGTGGGCATGTGTGTACGTTTGTGTGTGTGTACATGTGTGTGTTAGTGTGCATGTGTGTACGTGCATGTGTCTGTGTGTGTGTGTGTGTGTGTGTGTGTGTGTGTGTGAGAGAGAGAGAGAGAGAGAGAGAGAGAGAGAGAGAGAGAGCACACACACAAGGACAACTTTCAAGAGTCAGTTCTTTCCTATCATCTGCATCCTAAAGATCAAACTCAGGGCACCAAGCTTGGCACCAAGCGCTTTGCCTACTGAGACAACTCTCCAGCCCTTGACTTACCATTTAGTATCACACGATTTTTAGAAATCAAGTCCCATAGGCCAAGAGGTAAATCAACTTTTATGGGGTTCCTTTCTTTTCTTCTTTTTAAAGGGATATTTTTACTTATCTTTGAAATATTCCTACATTTAGAGACATGTATTTTGATCACATGTATCTATAATTTCCTCCCTTTTAGCTTCCCCTGGTGCCCCCACCCCACTGTCCTCCCAATTACCTGTCCTCCTATTCTTGTAATTTGCAATCACCTGAGTCCAGTCAGTGCTGCCCATATGTTCATGAGTGGGAGGCCATTCACTTGGGCATGGGCATGAATGAGTCCATGTCCCCAGAGGAGACTGACTCTCCCTCCATAGGCAGCCACCAATTGTTATTTTTTTAATTCATAATTCATCATGGTAGAGACAAGTCATAAGAAGCACGATCTACTTGCAGAGCTTGTAAGTGACATGGCTGACCCTGCTTGGACCTAAGAGCCGTGCGGTCTGCAGTTCACCTAGGTGTTCTTCTGCCTCTCACCTAGGGTAGAGCAATATCATTGTGGAAAGCTGGGCTCTTTGGCCACCTCTGCTGAATAGTCTTCTGTCAATTTGACATGCAAACTAGAGTTATCTGAAAGGGTGGACACTCAGTTGAGACAATGCCTCCACAATATTCATCTGTAGGGATATTCTTTTCTTTAATGGAGGTTGTATTTTCTTAAATAGTGTTAGTGGCAGAGAGCCTGGTCCATTGTGGGCAGTCCCATCCCTTGGATGATGGTCCTGGGTTCTCTAAGAAAGCAGGCTGAGCAAGGCGTGGGGGGAAAAGCAGGTAAGCAGCACCCCTCCATGGCCTCTGCGTCACCCTCTGCCTCCAGGTTCCTGCCCTGCTTGAGTTCCGGTCCTGCCTTCCTTTGATATAGAAAGATAAGCCTGATAAGTCCCTCCCCCCCCCACTTGCTTTGCTCATGGCGTTTCATCACAGCAATGGTAACCCTAGCTAAAACACCAACTCAGCCAAATCTTAGCCTGCTTCTTCCTACCGTCAGATATTGCTGCTGTTATAGCTTCCAATGACGGTATTATTGTTTATTGGATTAGTATGGACAAAGTATTCAAATAACTGGGAAATCGAAAATCGAAAAAAAAAAATGGTTGTCACTGAGAAATGTAGCTCTTTCACCTAGAACTTCTTTCCTGGCTTGATTGATTTGACTTTGGCTTCTTGATCAGCCATTCAATCCCTTTGGAAGGAGGCTAACTTGGTCTTTGTTGGCAATCATATACTCCTGCAGTGTAGAAATGAGAGTAATGTAGATATGGTAAGGAAACAAAAATGGTTAGATAAACGAGAAGCATGAATAATTTACACAGAAATAATTCACGCAGCTAACTATATCATGCATTCTCTGCTTCTTTCATGAATGATCCATATGCGAAGTCCACGCAAGCTAGTGTATATTTCTAGAAACCTTTACCGAAATGAGCAGGAAATACTAAATGCCTCATTATCCCCCTCAGAGTGGCTAATGATACATTATTTTCTGTTATAAAACTTCAAGGTTTCCAAATACATTGTTGTAAATCTAAACTGTCAACATGCCCGGGGTAAGAAAAAGCATTGTGTCCTATAGAAATAAGATGTGAGATTTACAATTCAGGGTCATGTATTTTCATCTCTCCTCGAATTCTACGGCACAATCCATATTTTCTTGGATAGAAAATATGCTACGAGGACCCATAAAACATTTACAGACATTTAGAAAAGCCAGAATGGGACTTTCAGAACCGCAGCCCAAGATGGCAAAGCTGAAAAGACACGGCGACGGCCATGATTAATAAGACGGACATTTTCAAAACAGTCTTTGGAGAGGCGAAGAGGTTTTATAGATTAGTCCAAATACCCAATACCGATGTCTCAATATATCTGATCATTCTTTCCACAACAGAGGACACGATCAAAGACATTTCATAGCTCAGCTACTAGACTCAAATTCTCATATTCCCATCCCAGCTCCAGAATTCATCAACACCACAACTCCGGAAAAATCCCTGTAGCTTTTTAAGATTTAAGTTATTCTGTTGGAAAAAGGAAACTGAAAGTGTGTGTGTGTGTGTGTGTGTGTGTGTGTGTGTGTGTTTAACACTTACAACCAAAGAAAAGGAGGCCTCAAATGAGTGAGGGAATTATGGGTAAGTTTAGAGGAAATGATGCAATTAGATTTTAATGTAAAACAATTTTAAGGTTAATGTAAAAAGGTTTTGAAATGCTACGTCCCTCCTAGAGATGCTGTGAAGGTTGAATGAGGGAGAGTTTATGAGAGGCATGTGGGTGTGAGGGTGGCGCAGGGGCGTGGGCAGCATGGGGGGAGATGAGCAGAGTGTGGGTGTGGGCGGCGCATGAGCGTGGACGAGTATAGATGGCGCGTGGGCAGGTATGGGCGGCAGGTAGGTGTCACGTGTGGATGAGCAGATCATGGGCGTGGGCAGCACGTGCGTGTGGGAGAGGCGTGGGCAGGCATGGGCAGGTGTGGCCAGTGCATGCACATGGGCGGGTATGGATGGCGCATGGGCAGCGCATGGGCGAGGGTGGCACATGAGGGTAGGTGACATCATCTTGTGAAAAGAAAATAACATAAATCAGACCATAGTTAACATGGTCCAAGGCCACAGGGTACTAGCTTTGACTCCTCCCACGCTCAGGTCTCAGTACTATTACAAGGATACGGTGTCCCTCTCTACAGATTTTTAGTTTGTCCACATCGTTTAAATAGTATGATCTCCTACTGTCCAGGAGAGACTCTCATGTTATATAATGCAAACAGGATATACTTACAAGATAATTCGCTAAAGTATAGGGAGGTCTAAAAGGAGTACACGGGGATACAAATTGAAAAATCCTCCAGTCTGAGAGCTAGTGAGTAAAGCACTTGACACACACACATAAACATCAGAGTCTGATCCCAGGAACCCATGCAAAGGCAAAGGAAAGAACCAAATCCACAAGTTGTCCTCTGACTCTACACAATATGCTGTGGTGTGAACACTTCACGTATCGCATCCGCAGATCCAATAATGACAAAACCATCTCTAAATTCTCTCACTTGAAAGAAGAGGCTCTCGGGTTAAATTTTAAAATAAACTATGCATTGCTCACTATGAATAAATTTTCAGTGTAAACTAAAGAGAGATTAAAGGATAACAATCTAAAGAAATTTGCTTGTGAAATAATCACAGGTAAGTTGGTATTCATGCTATTCTGAGAGGAAAAGAACTTTTGGGGAGAAATGTTGCTACTGGGAGAGAGTCTACTGTAACAGAACCAGGCAACAGACAGATAGGATGATCCTGAGCTGAGTTGTATCTAACAATACATACAAAAACCAACAAAAAACGTAGAATTTCAGAAATGGAAAAACCCTGGTCACATCTGGAAATTCGGTTGTTTTCTTTGTTGCTTTTATTTTATTTTATTTTATTTTATTTTATTTTATTTTATTTTATTTTATTTTATTTTATTTTGAGACAGGGTACTGTATCCCAGACCGAACCTACTGTGTCACTTTGGATAGTTTCAGACTCATGGATAATTCTCCTTCCTCAGCCTCCCTAGTGCTGAGACTACATGCACGAGCCCACTGCACTTACAGTTGCAGTTTTAGCACCTTTCTTTCTGTGGCTGATATAAAAAGCCACGTAAATCTGAGCAGAGATCACGTAGAGTTCAGTGGCACATCCCAGTGCGTTGGTACAGTGTGATGCTACAGGTATACATCCTCTTTAGGTAATCCTGGGATAGTTACAAACTATAATGTCCTGATCTTAAAATCTGTCTAAATAGTTGAAAAGAAAAAAAAAATCCTGCAGAATGTATTTTATAAGAACTGCGCACATAAGCACATAATCCAGGAGCTAGCAATGATGGGAGTCAGAGGTGCCCATATGCGCAAGAATCTAAGGGGTATACTTTGAAACATGCCATGAGTGGAAATAAAAATAAGAAATAACGGCAGAAATATTTTGAGCAGAATGCAACAAAAATGTTGCACATGCACAAAGCTTGCCGAGTGCAGCTAAAGCAGGGGAGAGCCAGAGAGGCAGACTTAACTCCAAAAGCAGATGGAAAGAGATAGTGAGAAGAAAGTCAATCAGAAGAAAAGAGAACCCTGCCAAACCACAGCTCCGCTGTCTGAAAGATACCCAACTCACAAAATCCCTGAGAAGAAGGACAGAGAACAGGCAGTCGGAAATGAATGGGGTGTAAAAGGAAACTTGACTAGTTATAAAAAGTGCAAGGGACCCCGTGAGGATATTCCTGAAAATCGATTTGAAAGTTGAAACTGACAAATCCTCTGAACAGTATAGAAACTCGGCACACTGGAGAACAAAGAGAGGCATCTGTATCTCTTGACCTCAAGTGCTGCGAGCCAAGACCAAGCCAAAGCCAGGTGACTGCATGGAGCATTCTCCTGAGCTTTCAAAGACCCAACACCAGCTCTCATGCTTTCAGAAAGGAGTCTTTCAGCTCCCTTCCCCAAGCCAGTGTTGCCTTGTCTCAGTGGGGCTGACCTGAGCACTGACAGACATGTTGAAAAGCAATGCCGTGCATAAGAACCTTCAGGAGGATGAGCAAGTTAGACCAGTGAGCACGGAAGCCTGTGTGCATCAAACCGCAGCAACCAAAAAAGAGGAATGGCAGATTGCAGAGTGGGAAAACCTAGGTCATGCACGTACCTGCCTGGGACCTTTGCCCACAGCAACAAATGATGCCTTTATAATTGAGGGAATGGCAGTCAATTACTCTAACAGTGGGGAGGGGGTTTTAGCAGTGCCTGTACAAAAGAGCACCTTGAAATGACCTCTGAGTGTTAAGACCTCCAGCATTATTAATCCACAAGGAGATATATAGGAGGGAGACATGAGGATAATTCTGAGACACTAACATTACACACACACACACACATACACACACACACACACACACACACACACACACACCAAAAGGATGTCTGGAAAATAATGATAGCATGTATCAGCTAGCACACACATCCAGAAACCCTGCACACTGCAAAGCTGAGCATCCTATGACTTAGCAACACAATCAGAGGTAAATAAATGTATGGGCATCTTCCCCAGTGGATGCTAGAGTGCTCATGACAACACTACTCATACTTGAAGTAGCATCAAGAGATGACTAGATGCAGTCTTGGTGATACAACAAGATCTGTTATCATGCTGAAGAGCAATGTTGGCCTATACAGACCAGACCAGAGGGTGAAAGAAACCAACAAGAAGCAAGAAGCTCGCCTGTGGCCAGTAGCAGGACTCTGGAAATCCCTGGAAGCCCGCATGGAGGGACCTTCGGGAGGATGAAGACTGAGAGAAACTGAAGGATGTTTCTGGAATGATGAGGATACATTGTATCAGCATTGCCATGGTGATGGCATAGATTTGATCTGTAAAACAAGTTAGTAAACTGAGGCTTAGAGTTTTCAACTTAATGTAAGAATGACTAGAATGTGCCTTCATTAAAAAGCTTGAGGTGAGCGACAGAAAACGACAGGGGGCGTCTCCAGGACTTAGCTAAGACTGTGGTCTTCAGTGCTTAACCTGGCACACAGAGCTTTCAGGACTAGTCTTAATTCCCTTCCAGTCTGCTCTGTGTAAACCATCCTTGAGTTAATAATTAGAGACATCCTGAGCACAGGCCACCTCTTGTTCTTGAATGGTCCATTTGGGGCAGATCTAAGGTTTGGTCATAGACACCTGCATCTTACGTGATAATGAGGAAGAAGAGCTTTGCTGTGACATTGAAATGGCTGTCTGGACATGTCCATTTGTAGTATGGATGTGACGTGTCCCCCACAGGCTCATGTGTTGGAGCACTTTGTCCCCAGATGGTGGCACTGTTTAAGCAGAAGGCAAAACCTTTAGAAGGTGGAGCCTAGCTGGAGGAAGGGGCTGACTGAGGGTTAGAACGTAAGCCTTGGTCTCACCCGAGTCTTTCTGTTTCCACTGGCCACGATATGAACAAGCCTCTCAATTTCCTACTGCCACAGGGCCATCTTCCGCCACGCTGTCCCTGCAGAGGTGGACTGTACCCCCTTCAACCAGGAACTACAATAAACCTTTCTTTCCCAAGTTGCTTCTTGTCAAGTACTTGGTGATAAGAAACGTAATTAATATAATACCCCTAGGGTTGGAGACATTAAAACTGGTAAGAGACATATCTTGCAAATATCTTTTTTCTTTCTTTCTTTCTTTTTTTCTTTTTAACAAAGTGTGTCTTGAGTTGTCATGGCTCGCAGGCAATTTTATTTTTAAAAACAAGAAAACTATCAGATCCATGAAATTTTTTTTATCTTAAAAATTCAAATCCAGCTTGATAATTTGATAATTTGAAGTTTCATGCTTTCTGGGTTTTGAGGTAATGACCATTTATACACGGAAATGCCAGAACTTTCTGAGAATTCTTTTTTTTTTTTTTTTCTTCCATCTTTGCTATGGACTGTGGAAAACCTGGGGTTTTCTCTTCTTTTCCCCCATTAATTTATTTATTCACTTTATATCTAATGGAAGTCCCCCCTCTCCTCTAGATGCCCCCCTCACACAGCTCCTCCACCATCCCCCCTTCTTTTCTCCTTGGGAAGTGTGAGCCCTCCCCTCCCCCAGGTCATTAAGTCATTACAGGACTAGGCGTATCCTCTCCCACTGAGGCCAGATAAGGCGGTCCAGTTATGGGAATGGAGATCCACAGACAGGCAACAGAGTCAGGGACAGGCCCCCCGCTCCATTTGTTGGGGGACCCCCATGAAGACCAAGCTGCACATCTGAGATATATATATATATATGGGGAGGGCAGGTGGGTTTTTCTTTATCTATCAGATAAAGAGATTGTGGATGGCGGGGGGGAGCTAGCTCGGTGGCAGAGCTCTGGCCTCAGTCTCCTTATGGGGGTTCATCTCCAGTACTGTACAAAACAAACAAAACCCAGCAATGTTAAAGCAGAGCGGGTGGGATACCAGAGCTCAATTCAAGTATGAATTCCCTCCACACGGCCGGTTAATGCTAGGATGATGTTTATTCTTCTCTGGGAGCTGTATCCCTGTGTCAACATGTGGCTATCAACTGGCCCATTTATCTTCCCCGGCACACGGGTGCTCCTGACCTCCCTGATTACAGGGTGTGGCTTATTCTGGCAAGGCTCTGATCTGGATTCCAGTCATGTGCTGAAGGAGACAGGGGCCGGTCACCTCCCCTGAGCTCCCCTGACTGCATGAGAGGTCGGGTGGGGGGCAGCGGAGGTAGGACAGTGTTCCCATAATCACGCTTTTCTGGCAGACATATCTGCTGCCGGAATGGCACTGGGCATGCAGGAAAGAAGAATAGCCTCATACCGCACATTTCAGAGTGGAAAGCTTTTGAAGTCAGCTTCTGGGATGGTCCGAAAAACAAATGTGCAGTCTGAGGAAAAGAATTACTGCTGACACCCGCTGACCTCCCGGAAACTGCCCAGTGATGAGATTATCTCTCTTCCAGGGCCCCGGCAGCCTTCACAAGGACATTTTCTTGCTTTGCTTTGCTTTATTTCATTGCTACCTGATGAGACCTCCAGTTCTGGCCTAATACATTTTCATTCAAAGATAGATGTGCTGGTTGTCCTGTGTCTGCCCTGGTTCTGGGTTCCCTGGAAAGCAGAGCCCAGAACAAGGCCCTAGAGGGCAGCTGTATTTTTGGCCTGGGAGCTAGCCCCGCAAGCAGAAGGTTGAGAAAGCTACCTGTGAGATAGGAAAGAAGCAAACACCAGCAGAAAATGTGAATTATTGAGGTTGCTCCTGCACACAGTGGGATTCATTTCTGCAGTTCTACCAGAACCTCAGAGAACCTTCTGGAAAGCCTCCCAGAATTGTCTAGTTCCCTCAGCTCCCATGCGATGAGTTACGGGCCCAGTGTATTAACTGCCTCATGTGTAGGAAAACTTCTTCCCTATGCCAGAGAAGGTTCTGGATAAAGGGATCTGCAGCCACATGGGCCCTCTGTAAAAACTTGAGAGAGCTAGGGGAGTGTGGGCTCACAGGGAGCTGTGTGTCCCAGCTGCTGCTGAGGTGGGTGAGCAATGGGCAGGGCATCTTCTGCCACAGTCTAGGTTTCCTGTGGGTGGTCCAGAGGTCCATCTCCTCTGATGGCATCACTTAGAACATGCTGAGTGTTTGGCTACCAGTATGTTTGAGCCACGATATTCTATAGCACATCAGTCAGGGCAAGAGAGGCTTATCAGGCTGGCTCTCTATAGTTCATGTGGCTTCTGTTAGCATCAGAAGGCATGTGGCCATGCATGGGCGGGTCCACAAGCCTGTTACCAGGGCAACAGCCACCATATTCCCAGAATCCATTGGACTCATCGCCCACCTTTACCTGCGACTGCTACGTCACAACCCATATATATTCGGGGAACACTTCCTCCCTCTCTCTCTCTCCCCCTCTTCTCTTTCTGCGCCGCTTCCCCCCTTCTCTCTCTCTATTAAACCTCTTCCACATGTAACTATCTGGGCCTAGTGTGATATGTTCTGACGTGTCCCGCCGAACTAACACATCAGCTTCTCCACAAAGCTAAAGGCAAGGATGAGCAACCATTCTGGAGGAATGAGACTATAACTCAGCCCAGCCTTCGGATGGCATCATCCTTGGGCCTCTAAGACTTGGACCCTTCACAGTCCAAAGGTACAGCGGACCTCAACCTTCCCGGTGCTGTGACCCCTTAATACAGTTCCTCACATTGTGGTGACTGACCCCTCTCCCAACCACACAATTATTTTCATTGCTACTTCATAACTGTAATTTTGCTGTTTTAAACCCCCAGGGGTCAAGAACAACTGCCTTAAAACATTCTAAGCTGGTTTCCTGGTACCTCAAAGACCTTCTGATAAATACTCTTTTTGATATAGGAGAGATGAGAAGAGATAATGATTTGGGACTACAACCACAGTGGGTTGAAGTAGAGACAGCTGTTTGCCTTAGAAAATCAAAATGATGCAGAAATTATGACCTGTCATCAAATACAGTTTGGAATTTTGTTTTTTCTTTTTGAGAAAAAAGTCAAGGTCGCATGTACCCCAGGCTAGCCTTGAGCTCACTAAGCTTAACCTTTAAACTTCTGATCCTCTACATCCAGAGTGCTTGACTTACAGACATGGAAGAACACACCCTGTTTATGGTGATTCAGTGCAGGGGATCAAACCTGGGGTTGTATGTATGGGAGGCAAACATTCTATCAACTGAGCTACATTCCCAGTTTTATATAGAACTCACACCTGACTCGAATTGTGTATTGCAGAATACCCTAGGAAGACTGAGAGGCAAGAAAAGTAGGATGCTTCCAGATAGCTCCCCAAGCCCTTCCCAAGAACCACAAACTATTGAGAACATTTATTCCCTCCAAGAACAAGGTAGTGTTTTCCAATCTTCAAAGAGGCATGGGGAAACAAAGAAGAGGCACAGGCAATATGCTGAATAGCCTATGTCTCACAAGGAGGGAGCTGAGCTCAGGGCTGAGTATGGAGCCTGCACTCCTGAGTACCTGCCCTACCAACCCCACCCCCACCCCCCACACTCTGGGTCAAGACATAGTGGCTTAAATAAAACAATGATAAAACAGTAAATGCAGTCGTTGTCTCATGCAGACTTCTGTTTTCCTAGTCAGCTATGAGTCCTTAGGTAGCGCCTGGGACACTACTAAGCACTTGTCAGAAGAGACAAGGGTGGGAGGGCTTGTTCTGGCTCACAGTGGCATTGCGAGGAAAACATGGTGGTAATCCACAGTGCCAGGAGTGTGAAGAAAATTGCACTCATCTCAGGCCTGACCTCAGCTGGAGGCTAGTTGGGCTCCAACCTACAAAGCCCACCCTGCAGGCATCCCTTTCCTCGAGCTAGACTCTGCCTCCTGAGGTTCCATCTCTAGAGCACACGAGCCTGTGGGACCTTCCACGTTCATCCACAAAAGTCACTTTGCCCTTCTCTGGCCATACAGAAGGGCGGCTGTTCCTGCTTAATGTTATCTTCCTTCTCCCTAACGGACCCTTCCCAGCCTGCACCACTTCTTGCTTGATAGCCCGAGTTTATCAACTGTGAGCCCATCGCCCATCCCTGAGCTGTTTCTGTTCTATGGGAAATGAATCCTAACTTCCAAGCAGCCTGGCAGAGGGTCTGGCCCACAGCAGCTGCCTAACACCAGTCCTCTGGCAGGGTGAGCACAGGAGTGGATGCGTAAACTCATGTGAGGGCCCCTCTCTTCAGAGATCAGAGGCTTCCTTGTGGACTTTCTGATGGCAGTCTTCCCCAGTCACACATCCCAGCAGAGGAGAGCGGCAATTCGGACTTCCAGGTTCCCGCATCTAATGTGGTTTCAAGCTTCATCAAAGTAAACTCACTTCCCACAGAAGTGACTAATTACAGGAACCTCTCCAGCGATTATCCAGAAAGAGACTCTCGTGGCACACAACCAAGAATGGCAGTAGGGCTACACTGCACTATCAAGTCATGTGAAGCCCCAAACCATAGTTAAGGCAAATTCTCCTTCCTAAATCATGCCTTCTTTGGACATGTAGCAATCTCCAAACATCAAGGCGTGCAGAACCACAGAATCTCATGTAGACAATGAGTGGACATTTCTCTTTCCCTGCTCCAAACTCCAAATACACAACCAGAGTGGAGAGCTAAGAAGAGCTGTGGCCCGAGAGACCAGTGTCAGAGGATCCAGGGCACACAGTCAATACCAACTGATTTGGACACAGCATAACTCATGTTGCTCTTCGTAGTGAGCTAAATGAAACCAGAGACAGACACCCCCAACACACACACGCACAAAGTTATGAAGATAACTAGAAAACTATGTGGTACACTATCTAAATGGTATAAATATATAAACATAATAATTAAGATATAATATTAAATGTTGTTGTAAATATTTAAATCCTGGCATGGGGTTCCTTCCCACCCTAGACTATTTATGTTCC
>JADRCC010554926.1:0-10506 GCA_019843855.1 Hylomyscus alleni | reverse complement strand
GGGTTGAGTCTGTGGCTATTGAGGCCTGAAGATGGCCAGATGTGGAGTATACAAGATAGTGCTACGTGGGGAGAGAAGAGTAAAACCACAAGGGAGGACATCATGCTTTTAACTTGGCCTCCCCCTCAGTTGATAGTACTATTCAGAGCTTCTAGAACCTTTAAGAAGGGGGGGGCATAGTAGAAAAAGTTCACAGAGGGTTATGTTTTTTGGGGATATTAGGACCTCAAGTCTTCCTCTTTTTGCCTAGCAACCATCAGGTGAGCAGTTAAGCTTCACCTCATGCTTTCTGGCATGGTCTTCAGCCTTGCCGCAGACCAAAGGCACCGTGAGCCAAAATGAACGTTTCTTCTCTTAAAGCTGATTTTCACAGGCGTTTTGTCACAGCGTTATAAAACTAACAGGAGATGAAAAGCATGAAGATGATGTTTGAAGAAAGATGTGTGGAAGTTGTGGGAAGTGACTTAGCAGGTCAGATAGCACACCAGGAGGGATATGCTCCAGGCAAAGGGAATAGCAAATCCAAGAGCTTTTCCAAGGTAGTAGTGCACCAAAGGAGAGCTAAAAAATATAAGAGCATGCTGGTGTGGCACGTATGAGCACATATGAGCAGCCACTGACTTCTACATGTCCTCTGCCATTGTCTGAATGCAGAGGAGACCAGACCCTCCTCTGTGCCATTTCTTTTAACCACCATTTATGGACTGCTTATGAAGCATCTGTCATATGATGAAAATGGCCCTTTGCTTAAAAGCTATGTCCATGCTTCTTGGCCTGGGGCTCCAAAGTACTATCCAGCACCACTCCAGTGGCTTGACACACTTGCCCCAGGAGGGTAAATATGCTGGCTGGCCAGTCATCCCCAAGCCTGTCTCAGCTGCCCCAGCACTGAGATTACAAGTGTGCAATGCTTTGCCTGGCTTTCTCTAATGTGGGTGCTGAGGACTGGACTCAGGGGCAGATGCCTTACCAACTGAGCTATCTCTGAGCTCCCTTCTTCAGTTCTTTAACCTTGAACTCTGAGCTTTCAACCCACCCCACAAAGTCTCTTCATTTACTCTCTACCCTCTCCTCATAGATGGAGGATAACTCTAGCTCTGACCCGGCGATATTCCACTCCTCAGGAGGCCAAGGCAGGAAGATGGCTATGTGTTTGGAGTGGGTGTGAGTCAGGAATAAGCTTGGAGGAAACATGGATTCTGCTTCCAGAATCTTTGTCCCAGTGAAAACTTCAGATCTCCCCCTGGCCTGCAAGGTGTGTGTGTGGGGAGATTGAGTTTTGTCTTAGGCATTTTGAGTTTGAGGCATCCAGAGACCCATGAGCAGATGTGCATGGAGACCACTGAGTGGCTAGACTATGGTCCAGAAGAGAGGACTGGAGTGCAAACAGCTCTGGAGGTCACCATAGGTTCTCGATGAAAGTATATGTGTGAGACTGGAGATTCTTAGCCCTAGCTACACACTGAAGCTACTCAGGGGCTTGAAGAACTGTACCTAGGCATGGCTTCCTGCAGACCAACCAAGGGCAGAGTCTAGGGAATGATGCTCCGGCTTCTGTAAGTTTAGATATCTCCCTAGTGATTCCAACATATACTGGGGTTGAGGAATAATGAGTTATGCAACCCATTCTCAAAACTTGGCACAGTTGGACTCACCCAGAAATCTTTAAGAAGCACAGCTGTCTGCCTTTCATCCACAGAATTTGGGCAGAATTGTTCTGGATGCAGGCTTGAAGATTGTAATGTCTGTACGTATCACTTGCAGGTTTGAAGACTGAACAATGTAGAGCATGGGGATAGAACTTGGGCCCTTAGGCTTTTTGCCTCAACCCACTGAGTTATGTTGTAGGCCCCTGGTCTTGAACTCTCAGGCTCATGTAATCCTCCTGCTTTTTCTGCCCTCTATGAAGCTTATACCAGAGGTACAAGCGTCCTGACTTGCATGCAGGTTTGTTATTGTTTTTGAAATGGGGCCTTATTTCCTTGAACAACCATTCTATTTTATTGACAAGAAAACCTAGCTTACAATTACAGAGTTTACAAGTGGCATGGCTGGAAGGATGGACACTTCTTATGCCAAGATTGAGCCCTGCTGGCCTGGCCTCCTTTCTTATTTGAAGCATTGTTTCCATAGCATTTTTCCACTCCTTTCCCAACAGCACAATTTTCCTGGGTTTCACCAGTCACAGTGTACACAGTTCCTCTGGCCACCAGCAATGCAACCAGAAGCAAAGGCATGAGAGGTGTCCTCAAGACGTGGTAGGATAAGATGTGAACTAGGCTACCCCTGAATGCCATGCTTCCAGACTCACAGAAAAAAGAGAAAGTAGTGTGTTGAGGGAAGTGGGGGAAGGTTGGGGGTATCAGTGCTAAGCAGGAGTGCCCCAGTTCTTGGCTTCATTGTCCTAGAGACACCATGTCTTAGCCTTCCCAAGGTTTAGTTACTTTTGGTCCTTCTTTACTTCACCTGGTTGAAACTAGGCCACCTACAGAAATGTGAAGAACCCTCACAATTTGCAGACCTTGGTGGGGAGTCACTGACTGGGAGGATTTAAAGCAGTCCCTTTGAGCAATTCAGGGGTGGGTCAGGGGATGGGTCTTTTAATGACCCATGGGAAGGTCTGGCCAAGTATGCACCAGACTCTGGGCTCAATCCCAATACCCATGGCTCCCACGGGAGTGAAGTCAGGGCTGTTAGCCAAAAGGCAGCTTTGACAGCAAAGGTAGTTAGGACTTGGGGGAGAAATGAAAATGTAATCTTCAACATCAGAACGGGGAAAATGTCTAACAGGTTGTGAATAATTCAGAGTTAATTACTAGGAAAATGCCTTCCTCTCTCTTTTTATTCTTTCTCCTGCCTGATGCTTAGGCTGCAGGTTCAGTAGATAATTTCATTGCAGAAATTCCACTTGAGAGAGAATGAGCCAAGTCCGCAGCTTTCATCTTTTGGGGCTCGAAAGCTGGAGTGCTTGGGGTGCGGGCAGGAAGCTGCCACCCCCATCATGGGGTATGCTCTGTAACTCCTGCAGACTCGAAGGGAATGTGCCCAGCAGTGCAGATGGGTACCATTAACATGTTGAGCTGTTGTAGCTCATTCAGGGCCTCCTCACTGTCCCACGATCCCATTACACACCCACGGCTATCAATTTCAAACTCCACGACTTAATTCAAACCCTCAGTACTCACTCTCCCATCCTCTCTGATATATTAAAAAAAAATTGCATCATTATTGAGGTATAATTCCAGTAATATAAAATCCACCTCCTTAAATGATTTTAGAATTTTCACACAGTTGTAGGATGTCACCTTAGAGTGCTTTAGCACCTTACAAAGAAGGACCTTGCCCAGTCACCACCCTCTCTCATCAACGACTTATCTCTTCTCTACAAGCTGTGATAATCGCTAATTTACTTTATCCGGTGTTTCCGAGTAGGATTTAACGATTCTGGACATTTCCTGTAAGTGGGATGATCTGATGTCTTCGTGACTGGCATCTTTCACGCAGCATGGTGTCTCATTTTAAAATCTAGGAGCAATGAATAAGGGTCTGCTTTCCCTACATCCTTGCAAACTCCTGGGAATCAGCGTAGGCTGGTTTGGTCAGAAGATCCCTACAGAAGTTGGAATCTGTGATGCTCAGGTCCCCTATGTAAAATTGTCTACCTTTTGTATTTCACATGTCTTATGAGATGCCACACAAGAGCTCATTGGGATTTGAATTTGCATTTCCCCAGTGTCAGATGATGCTAAGCATATCTATTTCCTTACCCACCATTTTTTATAACTTATCTGCCCAGGATTGGGATATATAGTCCAGAGGTAGAACACTTGCTTAGCATGCATGAGGCCATAGATTCAGTCTCCAGAACTGCAAACAACCACACAAAAAAAAAACCTCTATGGCCCATTTAAGAACTGTTAGTTTCTTCCCTACCACTGAGTACAGTAGTTCTTCAGGTAGTCTGGATACAAGTAATATTCAAATATTTTGTCTTATTCTCTGGGTTTTCTTCATTACCTTTCCTTTTTGTTTTGTTTTGTTTTGTTTTGTTTTTTGAGACAGGGTTTCTCTGTATAGTCCTGGCTGTCCTGGAACTCACTCTGTAGACCAAGCTGGCCTCAAACTCAGAAATCCGCCTGCCTCTGCCTCCCAAGTGCTGGGATTAAAGGCGTGCGCCACCACCGCCCATTACCTTTCCTTTTAATGACTTATTTTATTCTTTAATTATGTATATGTCTTTCTATTTCTATATATGTGTGTATATATATGTGTATATGTAAGTATGTATGTGTGTATGTGTGTGTGCATGTATGTAAGTAAGTACATATGTATGTGTGCAGGTGCTTGTGGAGGCCAGAAGAGAATGCCAGATCCTCTGGACCTGGGGCTACAGGCTGTTGTGAGCCTCTCAGTATGGCTGCTGGGAACTGCGCCTGGGTCCTCAGAAAGAATAGCAAGTGACCTTAAACCCCTCCCTGACCCCAAACCATCCTCCAGCCCTTTTCCTTCTTTTTGTGTCATGGGTTTTCCTTCTGTAGCTTTTACTAGCTCAGAAGCCACTACATAGCCCAGGCTGGCCTGGAACTTGTGGTCATCCTCCTGCCTTAGCCTCCCAAATGCCAGGATTACAAATAAGAACCATCACACTTGTCTGTTTTTACCCTAACAATTGCCTTTGGGGTGTGTGAGTGTGTGTGTGCGCTTTCACATGTGCTCCATGGTGCACATATGGAGGACAGTGGAGAAATTGCAGGAGCTTCTTCCCTCCTACCATGTGGGTGCCAGGTGATCGAACTTGGCTTATTGGATTTGGCGGCAAGTAACTGTCCTGGCCGAGCCATCTTGCTGGCCCCTCTTTCCTTTCTTGATGATGTCGGCTCACACATGACATTGGGCATGTCATGGTGCTTGGTTGAATTCTTATTTTCACTAATGCTTTTGGTGTGATATGTGAGAGGCCACAGCCTCACCTGAGATGAGGTGATCCGTTTATACACTTTCATCTGGCAGTTTTACAGGCTCAGCTCTTACATGTAAGGATGATCAGGTTTGAACTGGTTTTGCACTTGGTGTGAGGCAGAGGCTTTAAGGTACGTACCATGTGCTTCCCTTGGCTCTCATTATCAGCTCTAGCTCCACGGCTCTACTCCCTCACTCTAAGGATGACCCACTATCATGGTTTTTTTGGTCTTTGATATTTTACTTGTAAAATTCATTGGAATGAATCAGGGTTCTCGAGAGAAACAGAAAGCTTCATTAGACTGACCTACATGACAGTAGTCTAAAACTATGTCTTCATGTTGCAGAGGCTGAAAACCTTGTCAAATGCCTTAGCAGCTCTAATCTGACATTGGCCTTGGGGATTCCCGGAGAGCCACTGGTCAGGTGGAAAGAAAATAAAGGACAGTTTGTATTAGAACCTTTTCCTTGTCTCTGACCATCTTAAGATTTTTCTTTTTATTCTTTTCCTCCATTTTTTTTTCTTGAGACAGTATATTGATACATGCAGCCCAGGCAGTCCTCCTGCCTCAGTTTCCTAAATGCTGGGATTATAGATGAGCCCAATCACATCCAGACCTGTTTTTTTTTTTTTCTGTTCATTCTTCTTTTGTGTGTGTGGGGACTGAACCCAGGGCTTTATATATAAAAGGCAAATACTCTACTACTGAGTCATATTTCCAATCTATTTCTTGTTTTTTAAATAATGGTAATTACTACTACTAATAATGTCTGGACTTGGTCAGAACCAGCTTCCTCAGCCTTCCAATGTAACTGAAGACCAGTGTCTCTCCAGGAATCCCCCAGGCCAATGCCAGATTGGAGCTGCTGGAGCACTGGACCAAGTTCTCAGCCTCTGCAGCGTGAAGACAGATAGTTTTGGTCTATCCTAAACTATCATGTAAGTCAATCCAGCGAAGCCTTTTGTAATATATAGCCATTCTCCTTTCTGTTCCTCTTGCTTAGTTACACAGGCTGGTCTTGGACCTTGACAGACCTTGTACTTGTGATCCCCCTACCTTCAACCATCCAAGTGTCTGCGATTATAGACACATGCCACTAGACTTAGTGTCCTGGTCACTGTTCTATTGCTGTGAAGAGACATCATGACCATGGCAATTCTTATAAAGAGGGCATCTAACTGGGGGCTCACTGTTTCAGAGGTCTAGTTCATTATTGTCATAGCAAGGAGCATGGTAGTACATATGGTGGTAGAGCAGTAATTGATGTGGGCAGAGAGCTACATCCTGATGTGGGCAGAGAGAGGGGAGTGGGAAGAGATGGACTTTTGAAATTTCAAAGCCCACCCCCAGTGACATACTTCCTCCGACAAGGCCATACCTCCTAATCCTTATAATCCTTTCAAAGACCTCCATTCCCTCATGACTAAGTATTGAAATATAAGTCTATGAGGGATAATTCTTATTCAAACCACTGCGCTTTGCTGTTTTCTCTTTATACTTAATGCTACCAACTATTTGTACCACAATATATCAGAATATGGGACTTATCTTACTTATCGGTGCCTTGACTGGTAAGTTTCATTTGCCAATCACAGGGGCTGGTTTAGTTATTAGTTTTTTTTTCCAGTTAATCACCTTGATAGTACAGTCAGCCACCCATAATCATGTTTACAATGACTGTATCTGTACTGAACATCTGCATTTTTTCCTTGTCCTTATTCCATAAACAATGCACTATAGCAACTACTTAATAGCATCTACATTGTACTGGCTGGGTTCGTGTGACAACCTGACAGAAGCTAGAGTCATCAGAGAGAAGGGAGTCTTAGTTGAAAATGCCACCATGAGATCCAGCTGTATTACATTTTCTCTATTAGTGATCAATAGGGGAGGGCCTAGCCCATTGTAGGTGGTGCCATTCCTAGGCTGGTGGTCCTGGGTTCTGTAAGAAAGTAGACTGAGCAAGCCATGGGGAGCAGTCCAGTAAGCAGCACTGCTCCATGGCCTCTGCATCAGCTCTTGCCTCCAAGTTTCTGCCATATTGAGTTTTTATCCTGACTTCCTTTGATGTCAAACAACAATATGGAAGTGTAAGCCAAATAAACCCTTTCCTCCCAACTTGTTTTTTAGCCATGGTGTTTCATCACAGCAGTAGAAACCCTAACCCTATTATATATTAAGTATTGTAAGTAATCTACAAATGATTTAAAATGTATAGGTGGCCATACATTGGCTATATTCAAACATTATCCCATTTTACACAAGGGACTCCAAACCACCAGTTATGTCATCTATCTGCAGAGACTTGGTATTAGACTCACAGTGGTACCAAGGAAAGGCTAAGCTCCTGTACTCTTTTTTGTTTTTGGTTTTTTTTCCACTTGTCTTGATCAGCATTTTTATTTTCATTTTTAAATGAAACAGAACAGACTAAGAAAATATCACAATGTGCTACATATCACAAGAGCAAATACCGTTCAGTGGAACTTTCATTTCAGTTAAATATGTAAATCCATTTGTATGTCATGATATAAATATTGGCCACAGTTGCCTTAAAAAACTAATGTTCCAGACCAGGGACACAACCATGCAGGAAGATCAGGGCGACAAGACAGACAGACACGGGTGGCGATGATGAGTTTTAATACCCCAGCCAACACCCACAGTCACATCGGGCTCCTCAGACAACTTGATCTTTGAGACCGGACTTTTGTACAAAGTCAAGCAACAACGCAGAGGTCTACAGCTCCGTGGGCATCACTCCGGCAGAATGCTAGAAAGGAAGGCAAGGTGATTACATCTCATATCAAAGGATCTTTTATTCTTAAATAACTTTAATCTGCTCTGGTTTCCAAAACACTCTAACCCCAGGCCCCCTGGGTTCATTTAAAGAAATGTCTTCTCATGTGGGGCCAGCTAAACAGCAGCTGCCTCTCCACGGTCATCTCTAATAAAGGACATGTACAGCTAGCTAGGTTTGCGCAGGCAGGAAAGTTGTGACAGGAACTGCTTTGGTGGCGTGAACTACCGCAGTGTTTCTTCACTGGATTTTGGTGACGGCTTCATGGATGGAGGAAGCGACATAATCTAGGTTCTTGGTGGTCAAGCCGCACATGTTGATCCGACCGCTCGGCAGCAGATAGATATGCTTCTCATTGACCAAATACTCGACCTGCTTGGGGTTCAATCCAGTGAAGCTGAACATCAGTGATGTGAGACCAAGTCCTGGGGGTCTTGAGAGTTTCTAATCGTGCCCTGAGTTCAGATCTCATGGTCAGAATCCGGTCAGCCCTTGTCTTCACATTACCTTTCCACTCCTTAAAGAGCTCAGGGTCAGAGAGGGTGGCGGCCACGATCCGAGCTCCCTGGGCTGGGGGATTGGACCAGGTGATTCGTACAGTCTTCTCCATCTGGGAAAGGACCCGCAGGACGCTGTCAGACTCTTTTCCGATCACAGTCAGATTCCCCACTCTTTCATTGTAGAGCCTGAAGTTCTTGGAGAAGGACTGGGTACAGAAGAGCTCGAAGCCTTCAGACACAAAATAGTGAATAGTCTACGCATCTTTCTCTAGGTCTCCAGATGCAAAGCCCTGACAGGCTGAGTCAAAGAAGGGGAACAGAAAATGGCACTGTGAGGAAGGAAAGCGGAGGGAGTCAGGGTAGGACGTCCTCCAGAAGCGGCCTCAGATGCGGGCCTTTCCTTCCCGCTTGGTGCCTGGAAGGAATTTCTACCCAGAGCCTTCCTGTGTTTCTTGTCTGTAAGCATTCACTCATCTGCCCAGCACTTTGCACCTAGTTCTGTTTCGCGAAGACCAAGCCGCAAACACGGGGTTCGGTAACCCTTCCTTAACAGTGTGAGCTATACTCCAGGGTCAGGATGCGCTTTAGCAAGAGGGCTCCTTTCTGAAGCTTAGAGGTGCTGCTATGTCATGGATCCTTCTGCAGGAATTCCTGGTATGATTAGCTAATTAAGTGAGGCCTGTTGACCCCAGGATCCGTCAGTGCAGCTTTACCAACTTCCCAGGAGGAAGCAGGCTTTCCATTCTAATCCGCTCTCACACTGAGAGGACAAACCTCTTCCCTCTCCTGAACTGTCAAAACCAGAAACCCAAGCGTGCCTTCACTCCCACCCTGCAGCTCTCCCCCATGTCTGATCAGATCCTTGTAGTTCCCACACGGGCAACTCCTAACTTCTCTCCCAACTCGCTCCTGGACTCTTGAACTAATCCGCCTATCTAGTACTCATTGGCCCTGAGCTTGGAGTCCCCACTCCTCCATATTCCTACTCTTTCTACAGATTCTCCATATGTTAAGGAAATGGTTTCCTCTAATTCTGTTTGTGTTTTGTGAGCTGATTGCTTCTCTAGCTGCAGTTTTGGCATAAAGCTTTTGAGCATCTGATGGTATTTTCCTGTGTTCCCATGGACTGATAAATTAGTTTCATGCAAGGCGGGGTGATGGCAATAGAACACTTGTTCTAAACTAGTCTCCCAGGGAACTCTCGAGCACTTGGCATCTAGAGAACGCTACCTGGCTCACTGGAAATGCTCAGCTAGTTAACTGCAGAATGAGATGAAGAGATAGACAGCAGGGAAGGAAGATTTAGACTCTGCAGAGCTTGATCGCTTATGTAATTCAGGGCTCAGGAGGATGGGATGCTGAGACAGACAGTGCGGATTCTGGCTCAGTTGTGTACTCACTTGGTGACTCTGAGCAAGTTACTTTACCTCCCTCAGCGTCACTTTCCTCATTCAGAAAATGGAGATGATAATTCCTGGCTGGTGGCAGGCACTGCCCTGAGGATAAGACGGCACAGTGAACACCAAGTGCTTAGAACGGCACCTGGTGCACAGATCAGAAAAGATTAAACTTGGTTTAAATTGCACAAAATATTTTGGATCCAAAGCCATGTTTGAGGCATGCGATCTTGTTCCTTGTGTTCTCACCAGCTGTCCCTCCCACCCACTGTGCTCCCTCGTTCACCTGCCTCTTCCTACGCCTTGCTCCACCCCACACTGCCCACCCAACTGTGCCTTCCAGGCAATGCAGAAACCCTGATACCCTAGTCTTCCCCTTAGTGGTCCTTGGTTAAAAACCCTTACCTGAGCCTGTCATCGCTGGAGGCAGGAGGTGAGAGAGCTGTCAGCATCCTTTACTTAAAGGACCTATCCATCTCTCCTGGTGCCTGAACCGATGAAGAGATGGAGACAAGAACCTTACCCCCATTCTTTATGGGCACTGTCCATCTGTGGTTGAAATATCCTCTCTCCAGGGCACTTGACAGACACATTCAAGAATACTGTTCCAAGGACGGCATCTCACAGGGATATAAGAAATCACTCTGTAAGCCAGACTTCAGATATACAGACATAGGGACTGGCGAGATGGCTCTTTGGGTAAAGGTACTTGCTGCCAAGCATGGTAATCTGAGTTCTGTTCCTGGGATTCACAAGATGCAAGGAGAGAGCTAGCTCCTGCAAGTTGTCCTCTGACCTCCGCACCATGTGTGTACCAACACACACACACACACACACACACACACACA
>JADRCC010554916.1:12500-13646 GCA_019843855.1 Hylomyscus alleni | reverse complement strand
TTTTGATTACCTGGTAGAGTTGAGCCCAGGTTGTCACTTAGGACATTTTCAATGGCACTGCCATCTGGGAGCCCAATTTGGACCTAACAGCCACCATAATCTAACACATTCCCAACACAGCCAGAACCCTATGCGTATTTGTGTGTGGAGTACAGACACCCCACAAACGAAAGAACTGGAACAACCAGTGAAGACCATAGAAGTGAGTCTGTCTCACGGCACCGCCCAGAGAGGGGGACAGGAAGCTCTCAGAAACCATCTTAGCAGCCAATCGCATGATTTTAAGGCTTCCCCCAGAAAGAGATCGAGAATGGAATAATCAGAACAATAAAAAAAATCTCTGTGAAATGTCTAAAAGACCCACAGAAGGTCCAGCTGTGCGTCTTAGTGACAGCTTTCCTCTCTGAAGTCAATAGGTTAAAACCAGCAAAAAAAAATGACTAATTCTTCAAATGTAAAGACAATAAAGCACCGCTTCAAGGAAAACAAAACAATCAAGGAAATATCACCTGGACAAGGAAAGACAGTAAAGCCCTAGAGGCTGACCTCAAAAACATAGAAATGGAAGCGCTCCTTGAAAATAACTCAGCACAGCTGTGTTAAAGACGCTGAGCGGGCTCCAAAGAAATGTATGTGGACAACTAAACAAAATGAGCCAAAAAAAAAAAAAAAATGTCAGGATAAAATGAGAAGTTCAACAAAGACAGATATCAAGAAACTAAATCAAAACAAACCCAGGCTGAATAAAATATTGTCCGGACTGAGAAACGGAATAGAGGGCTTCCCAGCAGGTCTTAGAGGGCTTCCCAGCAGGTCTTAGAGGGCTTCCCAGCAGGTCTCAGTCAAGTGGATAAAAGTCAGCCAGTGTGAGGCCAGACTTCGGTCCAGTTAGCAGGTCAAAGGGGGAAAGAAGGAAAGAGGGAAGTGATCCTGCAGGACTCCTGAAAATCCCAATTCACAAATCTAAAATATTACCCCCCAAAGTGGTCATAGTGAAGCAGTGACCAAGACAATCAAATTGTCAGGAGCCACAGATGGCAGATTGCAAAAGCATCAAGGTAAAAGGTAACATTTCGTGTACAAGGGAGTCCCAGGTAGCCTATCCTCAGATTCTCAGTAGAAACTCTGGGAGCCAAAAAAGGGCAA
>JADRCC010554916.1:0-7500 GCA_019843855.1 Hylomyscus alleni | reverse complement strand
GAGAATGACAGGGTCTAACCAGCAAATGGTTTATAGACCATTAACTTCAGAATAAGCCATGTAGAAGAAAGGAAAACCAACTCACACTGAGATTCTGTTAACTTTCAATCTTTATTTAAAACAATTCTTCAAGGCTGAGCCTGGTGACACGTTCTATAATTTCACTGCTTAGGAGATGGAAGCGAGATGCTAAGAAGTCCAAAGTCACCCTTGACTATACAATGAATGTAGACTCAGTCTTGGTGTCTTCTTTAGGATTACTAATGCTATGTTGAAACATCATGACCAAAAGCAAGTTGGGGAGGAAAGGGTTTATTCAGTTTACATGTCCACACTGTAGTCCACCACTGAAGGAAGTCAGGACAGTAACTCAAAAAACAAAACAAACAAACAAACAAACAAACAAACAAAAAAGCCCTGGGACCTGCAGGCAGAAACTGATGCAGAGACCATGGTGGGGTGCTGCTTACTGCCTTCTTTCTTCCTTATAATATCTTGCTCAGCCTGCTTTCTTATAAAACCCAGGACCACCAGCCAGGGATGCTGCAATGAGCTGGGCCCTCCCCCATCAATTACTAGTTAAGAACATGCTCTATACCTGGATCTTCTGGAGGCATTTTATCACTTGAGATTTTCTCCTTTCAAATGACTCCAGCCTGTATCGAGCTAATATCAAACTAGTCATTACCCTGGGCTACATATGACCTTGTTTCATGAACATACATCATACACCTCCACACCTACATCTGCACCATCTATATCCTCTACATCTGCATCTACAGCTACATATGCACCATGTACATTTATATTTACCTATACATCATACATATTTACATCATATACATGTACATAAATATACACACACATGCATACAAACACACACATAAACATACTAAGAGAGAGAATCTTTTAAAAGGAGTTTAGGGCAGGTAAGATAGTTCAGTGGGTAGTAGGGATAAGTGTTCTTGCCACCAAGCCTGAGGGACTGAGTGCCAAGCCCAATGTGTTAGAAAGGAAGAACCGTTGATGCCTGCAAGATATCTTCTGACCTCCAAGTGTGCACCCCCACCCATACACACATGCACAGACACATTAAATAAATAAATAAGCAACCAACCAAACAAGAGGGGGTTCAACCCAATGACACCAGGACTGTTGATGTGGCTCCAGCTGCTGCTATCTGCCTTTCCTCTTTTATCACTTCCCCAGCTCTTCAATGGGCTTTTAACTCATGAACACTAAGTGTATTCATATGTAGAATGGGAATAATGCTAATAACATCTCCAGAAGGCAGAGCAGTTTCATTATGCACAAGTTCTCTAAAAGCACTGAGTAAATTTAAAGTAAGAACATAGTCTGGAGCTGGGAAGGTGGTTCAGTGGTTAAGAGCACTTGCTGCTCTTCCAGAGGACCTGGGTTCGATGCCAGCACCCATCTGGTGGTTCACAACCACCTATGACTCTAGCTCCAGGGGATAGCATGCCTTCTTCTGTCCTATGTGGTGCTGCATACATTTAGCACACAGACACAGATGTGCTAAAACACCCATGACATAATTTTTTTAAAGTCGTGGAGCCCAGCCCGCTTCTGAACTGCGAAAGCATCTGTGCTCAGTGAAATGTTCAGAGCAGCCCTCAGTCCAGGCGGATATACATAACGGAAACACGGCAATCTGAGAAGTGCGCATGATGTGTGACTATAAATGTGCAAGACTGACACTCTCCCTCAACAGCATAAAGGGAGAGAAGGAATAGCTGGGCTGCACCTGCCAGCCAAGTGTTCAAGAAGGAGGACTTGATCTTGGCAGTAACAATGCGTAAAATTGTTTGAAAGAGAAGAACGGCATTACATGTGAAATGAGTCTCTTGTAATTTCTCAATAAGCATCAGTTTACAGTCCTGGAAAATCCTGTAATTGGAAAAAAGGATTTGCAAGATTGAGTGTTAAAATGGAAATATCATTAATCATATGTCTTTATCTATAACATATTAAGCAAACATTTATCTATCACCTTCTAGTTCAAGTCTTACACCTCGGCAAGGTAATCTTGACTAAGAATTGGTCACTTGTCAGTCCCATTGGAAACTCACATGAAAGTTATCAGTGTTCCAAGCTTGAGTCTCAATCCAAAATTTAGGTGTCACATGAATACAACTATCTATATTAATTACTTTTCTTATTGGTGAATAAATCTGTCAAAAAATTAGTTTATAGGAGGGGGGACTGATTTCACCTTGTGGTTTTAGATGCCACAGTCCATCATAATGGAGATGGAATGGCAAAGTGACTTCTTCTGCTGGAGCAGGGCCACACGGTGGCTGAAGCACTTGGCAGCACTTCTTCACATGACACAAACCAGGAATCAGTGTGTAGTCAAAATTAGAAGCAGATGTAACCTTCAAATACCTCCCTCTGGAAATTTGTTTTTATCAAATGGGCCTACATCACAAAGGTTTCACATATTTCCAAAACAGTACTACCAGTTGGGAGGTTCCATGACCATGTGGGCAGAACTCAGTACTTAAGCTGAAATGCTTTAACTTTTTTGTGACTTAGTCTAAGTTTAATATAGAGAGCATGATCTCCAAGAAACTTCTGTTGTATCAAAGGAGCAACAGAGGTAGAATCCCAGGATCTCAACATAAGTGGAGATGATCGACACCCTAATCGGTTCATGGGAGTGAGCCTTAGGTCACCCTTGCTCCAAGGTCTTCAGTCAGTCTTCAGTCAGTCTCAAAGCTTATTTCTTCTATTTGTCAGTTCTAATAATCTTCTGCTGTTAGAATGTGTGCCATTTCTTCTCTAGAGTCTGTCCACCATTCCAGGGCCATATCTAACGCGAGCTTCCTGCTATTCTTTATGGGTTCCACTTCTCTCTCTCTCTCTCTCTCTCTCTCTCTCTCTCTCTCTCTCTCTCTCTCTCTCTCTCTCTCTCTCTCTCTCTCTCTCTTTCTCTCTCTCTTCTCTCTCTCCATCCCTCCCTCCCTCTCTATCCCAATCCACAGTACTCCTTACCTAGTCTAAATGACAAGACAGTTGGAAAACAGTTGTTTATTTTGCCTCTGGTATGTTCTCTCAGCCATGAATCCTTCTGTTTTTACACATCTGCTCCCATCTGTGCCTTCTCTAAATCCCACTGGTGTCTTGCCCTCCACACCCTCACACTCACCCATGTACTCATGAGATTTGATATGTGTTCTTTTCATGTTTTAAGCTGAACACTAAATGCATTGGCTTTCAACAACTTACAGAGACTAGGAGAAAAGATAAATGATGTGTGTATGCCCATATTCCAGTGTGATGCTGGTCAACATCAGTCTTGGAAGTCCATGCTATAAATGAAAATCCTCAAGCTCACCTAATACCTCGAAAGCCTGTGGGTGGTAAACAATTGCCTATGCATCAGCAGGAGATTCCAGTGGTTCTAATACACACTCAAGTTTGAGAACCACTGACTCATGCACTAGAAAATCATGGAAGACAGTGAGTTGCACAAATGAATAGAAAAGCCGGGTCGGCTCATGGGGCAATGAGGGCTTTCTCGTTCGCTTACTGCGTTTGCCTTGGGACATGCCATTTATCCTCCTTATGGCTTTTATTTTTCCAGCATACAAAGCACCGATTAATGATAGCCCTTGCCTTACATGGGCTCTGATAAGAATAAAACACAGGCACATGTACAGAAGGCCTTCATAACTGTTTAAATGTCACAAGACCACAAGTCAGACAGGCAGCTTTTAGAATGCCAGCAGCCGTTGCAGAACAGCTTGATCAGAAAGTCCGGCACATTCTGAATAGCCCTCTGAAGGCCTGAACAGCTGCTGGGATCAGCCCACATCTCAGCAAATTCAACAGCCATTTGTCTGCCCTTGCCAGCACTCAAGAGAGTGTCTTTTCTCCTTCGCCTGCAGCCTCGTGGGACTGAGTGCCGAGAGCAGGCAGAAGCATGTGCCCTGTGTCCTCCCTGCATTGTGACTACAGATGGTGATAATTTACAAAGGGCAAACTTTAAAGATATCTAGCTTGGCTGTTTCTCTCTGCACTACTTTTTCAAGTGCTCTGGTTTAGGAAGAGGAATGAGGGGAAAGAAGGAGAGAAATAAAAAGAGACCTGGCTCATTTACCAAGTCCCACAGGCTTCCTCTCTATGCCTTGGCTTGGCTTCCTCTGAGGCTTATCATTGCTGGTCAGGAAAGGCACAGTGAAGTCACAGAGCACTGTACACTGAGGCAGAGTCTTTATTCAGATGCAGGTAAGCAGTTTGCTCATGATTCTTGCCTGTTTGCAGAACAAAAGTGTGCAGCACCTCCAAGCATCCCAGAGCCCCTCTGAGAAGGGCTGTCAGTGGTCTCTGCAGAGAGGGAGGGCCACAGCACATGAATATAAATGAGTTCTCCCTCTGCAGGTGGACTGTGACAGTGTGGTCTCATCTCCTGGACTTCCAATTGGCCTTTGAAACTGAATGCTACAGACATTGATGATCATGAAACATGTAAGACAATGTAGCTGGGATGCAGCAGGTTTCCCTAGTATCTTTTAAGCATTCTGGATAAAATAAGATTTGCAGATCTCCTTTACTACTTCTATTATGCGGCTAAGATTTTTCTGCAAAGAAAAAATTCCTTGTGCCTTTGGTTTTCCAAGCCAAAAAGATGGGGAAAAGATCTGGAGTTCAGATCAAAAGCAGAGTTGTTGCCTAGCATGCGCTAAGCCCTGGATGTGAACCTCGGTATTATATAATAAATCAATAAACAAATACAAAAATAAATGCTGTCAAAAATGATACCCAGTAATCAAAGATATATTTGATTAAGATGACATCTAAGTCTCTCCAATTTTTGAGATTCAAACTTTCCAGCAATCTGGTTTGCCAGAAATGAAAAAGGACAGACGTTAGACAGAGATGCAAGTCCAGGCACGAAATTCCAGAAGATATTTTTACTTAATACCTACAATTATTTTGTGGGTCTTTAAGTCTTTCACCCAAATAGCTTCGGCTGCTCCATGTCATATTTGCATGTATTAAAGAGACATTATACATTTAGCTCTGGCCTCTAGCAGATTTCTAAAAAGAAGAAAGAGCAGACATAACTGTCACCCCAAGAAGAAACAATGAGTGATCACCTTTCCTGTTGTTCAGCATGAGTTGTGTACATTAACTTAAAGCTGGTAATGTGATGGTACCAAGAAAGGAGGGCAGGAGAGGATGGGTTCCTGGTCTCATAGCTCCATGAAAATGGTGTAAAAATGGCATTGGCTGCAGGCTCTGCAGTCAAGAAAGACCGAGAAATGGGAGAACAATCAAAAGAAAAAAATCATAGCTCAATCCTGTGGGTTTTATAACACAATTTCACTCTCTCCTTTCAGCATTCACCTAAGCCTGCAGCTATGGTTTTGCACAATTTTTATTTGTACTGATGCCAATTTAGCTCAGAGAACAAAATAAGCCACAGCTCTCAATTAAATACACTGTGAAAACAGGAAGTTCATGTTTGGCCTGAGGTTTATCCACATTGCACTGAGGTCTGCAGCCAGGAAATCCAAGGCTGTCTTTGTATTTTATCTTCACTATAAGAGGATCAGTCTGTCACATTATCTCCAATGGAAAAGTTTAGGGATCTGTGTACACAGGAGTACAATGAGAAGCTATAGATATTTCATGCAGCTACGGTGTTGCAAACAAAGAGACAATATGATGCTTCTGGGGATCTCAAAGCAGACCCACAGTGAATATAAGAAGAGCCAGTCATCTTTGATACTTTAGCCTCTGTAAATAGTCACTAGAGTCCTTCCTTTGGATGGATGCTCTGTAATCAGTCTTTATAAGAATCAAGAACATGATTTCTGTTTAACAAACACTACCCAGCTCCACAGCCAGAAATTCAGGGTTTACTGGAAGAGGTTGGAGTGGTGGACAAACTAAGAGAATAAGTCAAATACCTAAACTGATTCCTTTCTGTAGTCTAATGTTTTTACCTACTAGCATATCTTTAACACCACTGAAAGCTGTTCTAACAACCTTTCTGGCTAACTCAGGGCAGACTGTCATGACCACCACCCTGCCCAGCATGCCTCCGGGATGAATTCCTTCTTACCACCTAAGCAGTTGCTCCTTTTACAAGTGATTTCCTCTCATATCCCATGTTGTAAGACCTCTATGCTCTGTTAAACTTCCTTGCTTCCCCAGCATGGCGTTCCTAAAAGAGAGACAAGCACACACCTATTGTCTTTGCTGGTTTTTTTTTTCTGTTCCTGCAAGAAAATAGCTGACAAAACAAATTAAGGAGAGAAAGGTTTATTCTGGCACACAGTTTATGGGTGGAGTCAATCACTGTAGGAGGAGCTTGAAGCTGATCACTTTGTATACACAATCAAGAAGTGATGAATGGTCACTTTATTCTTATACAGTCTAGGTTCCCAGTCCAAATAATGATGCCACTCACAGTGGGTAGGTCTTCCCACCTCTACAAATCTAGCCATGATCATCCCCCAGAAGCATGCCTAGATAAAAGTTTCCCAATGTGATTCTAGATCTCAAGTTGACATCTGAGATTAACTGTCACACATACATACACATACTCCTTATATACTGCCTTGCCTTTCCCCCAGGCTGGAAGAATTATCACTCCAATACTCCCTCCATTACTCTAGAAAGATCTGAGAGTGGCTAAGATCCTAAAGACCAAAACAACAAAAAGAGCTAAAGGAGTTAAAATATTTTAGAGCACTTGCTTGTCAGCATGCACATCATGGGTCTCATAGTCATCTGTAACTTTGGTTCCGGGGAATATGATGCCCACTTCTGGCCTCTTTAGTCATGTATGTGATATGCACATACACATATGCAGGCAAACACTCTTAGGCATAAAATAAAGGCTTTATATATAAAAAGAGTAAAGGCACAGAAATTATTTGGTAATAAATTTAATGTTCATACAGAAAATGGAGATGGCATGGGCAAAAGAGATAGCAGGGGCAAAGGAGTTAAGAATGGAAAATCAGTGAGAAGCAGCCAGATGCAGTGCTGGGAGCATTTGTTGCTGGACTGCATATTGACCAAAATAGAAATGGAATGACAATGCCTACATTTTTGTTTTAAGCAATTGGATGGGTGGCAGTACAATTTGCTGAGATGGAGAAGGCAGGAAGACAATAGGAGAAGAAGCAACTGCCAAGTCTGAAAATCAAACAGTGTCTGCATGTCCACTGCACATCTAGGCAGAAATGATTTAGCTCATATAGCTGCATGGAACCCAACACACGGATCAGGGAATAATCAGAATTATAATAATCATGTCTCATAATATTTTGTCCCTCAAGCTGGTAAATATGGCCTAATATATGCCAGGAAGAATAGACAAGACAAGGCTTGGGGAGTCCAGTAAAATGGTTCCAATTCCCCAAGACAAGTATCTGTCTAATTCAAACAGGGTTTGTCTATTCTTGTTGAAAGCATTTTTTAAGTCTGATCATGTGCTGGATTTTGTGAGAGCTAAAAGAT
>JADRCC010554896.1:0-14355 GCA_019843855.1 Hylomyscus alleni | reverse complement strand
TTACCCATCATTTCCAGTACCTTTTAGGTAATGTAGGGTAGGGAGTGCCCAAACTGAGACCAAAAATCAGGTCGTTAATGTATCTACATGCTAGCTGTATATCTTGTACGGATACAGTGACCACTCCTTCTCTTGTACCCTTCCTCGGCTTAGTTCCAGTGTCTCCCAGCAGGGGGCAGCAGTCTGGGGCTTTGCTGGCCATTTGAAGGTGCAGATACTGGTATATATTATATTAGGGAAGCCCTGGTGGTTGCTCAGTATCACAGTGGAGCTCTCTCTTTGCTACAGGAAAATCCCACCAGCGGCTGAGCCTCCATCCCATCTTGTCAGTCCATCCTTATCTGATCCCTTGAGTCCATCCTCTATGGGCAGCTGCCCTCGGCTTCCAGGCCCACCCCCCCGACCTGCCTGTCCAGCCTCCATACCCCCCATCAAGGACAGCCTTGTCCCTAGCTATCCTGCAGGCTCCCCCAGTGTAGCAGCTGCCTGCAGCCAGGCAGAGTGCATGGGCGGTAGCCAGGCTATTACCTCACCGCTGCCTGCCAACACTCCATCTCCGTCCTTCAGCAAGCTGCCACCTTCCAAGGCCAGCAAGTCATCCAAAGGCAAGGAGGGGGTGGAGATGGAGGCCCCTTCTCGAAAGCGGAAGTTATCCCCTGGCCCTACCACTTTCAAACGGACCTGCATCCTGGAGCCTGCTGGAAAAGCCAAACCCTCTAGCTGTCGGGGTCTCTCAACCAAGACTAAAACAGCCCTGAACTTGGGGCTTAATGGAACAGTGGGGCCACGAGTGAAACGAGCAGGTCCCCTGGACTGTCGAGGTTCCCCTCATTCATCCCCCATACCAGTCAAGGCTTCTCAGCTAGAAAACCGAGGAGTGGCTGGGCACCCAGCTAAGGTCCTGCCAACCAGCTGCCTCTCCGAGGAGGAGGTAGCCAAGAAGCGGAAAAACCTGGCCACTTACTGCCGGCCAGTCAAGGCCAAGCACTGTCAAGCCGGTGTCCCTCCTGATGGGACCTGCTCTGTGCGTCGCAAGAAGCCAGGTCCAGCCCTGCCCTTTGAGGAGAAATGCTCTACACTGAAGGTACCAGTCCAGTTTCCTGAAGAACGTGGGCAGAGAGAGCTTGGGAGGGCTGAGGCTGGGGAGCACAATAGGTACATGACATGGAGAAGGTGCTAAGGATGCTCCAGAGGAGAAGAAAGGGGAAACAGAGCTCTTGGCCCACCTATTTTGGGGAGAGGTTGGTCAGTTCTTTCCACGGTGACCCCAGCTTTTTCCTGAGGGACCTTTCCTATGCCCAGTCTTATCCTCTGGCCTTAGGACATGTTGTCCCACCCTACCTTTGCTTTTGCTTTAGTGAAAGGACCACTTCTTTTTAAACTGGCTGTGACCCTTCCTCTAGGACTTGGAGCTACTTTTCCTCACAGGGAAAGAGACATTGCATCCCAGCATGCAGAGTAGTTGGGTGGGTGGGCTGCTCTAGTTCCACTGGCATTAGGACATTGACAAGCAAGTGTACAACTTCAGGTCCACAGAGTCACTTCAGATTACAGCAGGTTCTCCAGGTTCTAGTAAAGATTGCAGTTAGGCTTATTTACCTTTTCTGTTGAAGCCTGTTTTGATCTATCCCTGTGATCTCTGTAAGGAGGGACTTCTGGGAGGTGAGACAGGGTAATATTCTGGTGTAGACATGGGTTACGTGCACACCAACTCTCCTGGCACCTCTAAGGGAAACCTGATAGTTACTGCGGGGCCTGCTTGTGTGTGTACAGGTGTGCGCATGTGTGTTCTCCAGCTTCACTCTCCAGTCCACCTCTGTCAGGCCGGCATTCCTTTTCCCTTGCTCAGTTGTATTTATTAGGCCAGCTGAAGGAATTCAAGGGTTAGCCCAGATGCTCAATGGGAAGGATAACACATAGGCCCCTAGCCTGACCCTGTCTCTAACCTCTTGTCTCCCTGCAGTCAAAAGCTCATTAACGAGAAAGTGCCTGCCCACTGCAACGGAGCCGTCAGCACCTCCTCCCCTCCAGATCTGGGCCCCAGGCTGCTGCCGCTTTTTATAACTTTATATTATTTTTTTTAAGAAAAAAAAAAAAACTCTTTAAAATACCTCAAGACTGTCTCCCTGTTCTGTTGCTGCTAAGAAAATATAAAAAACAGAAACATAGAAAAGAATGAAAACTGATTCGAATGAAACTAGCCGAATGAGTGTCCTTACTCTCCGAAGCCCCATCCTGAGAGGCTGGGATGATAGGTATTATATACACACTGTGCACAGAAACCCGGAGCTGGTATCCCGGGGAATCTTCTTTCAGAGAGGATGATAAAGCATATGCCGCTGAGTGAGCAAGGCACCCCAGAGGCTTAAGAGAAACAACTATGGTTCCACTGGGAAAGAACTGGGGGTGAGGGGGACTCACACTTGTGACGCCATCCTTGGGTCTTTGTCCTTAGAGTTTGTGGGAGTTAGCTCATGGCCCCATTCCAGCTTTCTAGCTACTCTGGGCTTCCATCCCTCTACAAATGGCTGTTCTTGCCCTTCCCATTTCTTAAAACCAGCCCTAGTTTCTCAACCATGCAGGGGTTGAGGGTGGTGATTGCTGCTCTAGAGGTACTGGACAGCTTTTTTTTTTCTTCTCTTTTTCTTTTCTTTTTTTTTTTTCATTTTTAAATTACGGTGTCTGCGTGTCTGTGTGTGGGTATGTGCATGTGATGCCTGCGGAGGCAAGAAGTGTGGGATCCCCCTGAAGCAAGTTACAGTCAGCTGTGCCCCCCCCCCGCCCCCGTGAGCGTTCAGGTCCCGTGCAAGAATAATACGCACTCTTAAGCACTGAGCCATTCCCCCAGCCCCTGGACAGCTCATTCTGGTCTCTTCTGTGACTTTGCCCTCAAGAGTGGAGTAAAGCTTCTCTCAGTTAGCACTCTTTAGGCTGGACCATACCTTTTTGAATAGTGTGGCAGAACTTAGGGTTGTGGGAAGCTCTGGTTCCTCTGGACCAAAGCTGTGCAACTATTGTGGTGGCAGCAAAGACTGAAAGAGTCCTAAGTCTTTGGAATATTTTAAGGGGGCAGCATGGGAGGGATGGGGGTGGGGGGTGGACAACTACACCTGTAAATGGGTGAGATTACTTCTTTTGGTTTTCATACCCGAGTTCATCAGATTACATCACTAGGTTTTGGGTTTGGCTTTTCAGTTATGTTATCACAGGGTGGAATCTTGTGTCTTGAACAAGCCAGAAATGTCTGAGGAGTAAGCAGCGCGGGGAATCCAGTACTTCTAGAAAACACTGGTTCACGTTCTTGGGTCAGCGAACCAAGTGTATGATTTGAGGTTTTGCTGCTATCAGTTGCTACGGACGTAGTTTCCACAGGCCTCTTGAGATACAGACACAAAGATAGAATGAAGGTGGGTTGGGAGCTCGATTAGGTCAGTGGAGGTTTCCGGGAGCCGCCCTTTGGGGCCGAGGCGCTTCTCCCCCGCTCTACAGAGGGCGCTGTGGGCACCTCTGCAACACGGCCCCGCAGCATCCCCGGGGAGGAGCCTCTCCTGTAGCCGCCGCCGCCTCCGCGATCGCAAACCCGGAAGAAGCCTCTGGTAGCTGGACTGTGCCGGCCGGCCTGACACTGCCATGCATCCCATCGAGGTAGGTCTGGTTCCCGCTCCAGCGAGGGAGCCGAGACTGACCCGCTGGCTGCGGAGAGGCAGTGGGATCTTGGCGCACCTGATAGCTTTGGGCTTCACCATCTTTCTGACTGTGCTGTCCCGGCCCGGAACCAGTGAGTGTGCGAGGCGAGGTGGGGCGGCGCCATGGAAGGGGGCGGAGCCCAGGCGCTGGAGGGGCCGCTTTGGGCGCACTGGGAGACGCGAAACCCGGACCCTCAGCTGAGGAGGGGCGGGTCCTGGAGTGATTGTAAAGGCGTAGTGGGCGGGGCCCCGGAAGTCCTGGGAGGGTGGGGCTTGAAAAGACATACCTGATACTTCCTTAGAAGGAGGCCTCACGTGGAAAAGCGTTAGGGGATCCTGGGCCGACTGAGGCACCGTTGGACTGGGCTGGCAGTAAATGCAGACCCCAGGCCAAGGTGATGTAAGGAAGGGCCCCTTGGCCCCTATCCCTTTGTGGTGAGTTCCTGATTCTTGCTTAGGCTTAAGATGGTATGCTGACCTTTCCCTTGTGGCCAGGTCTTTGCATTTACAAACCACGGGACAGATCAGTGGTGCCCAGCCGTCAGCCTGTTCTCTTTGATTCTTACTTAGGTCTTTTCTCCTGGCACCCTGTGTTCATGGCCTTGGCGGTGAGTTTGGATATACTTAGATTAACCCTGGGGGAGGCATTCAGTTTTTCAGCTTAAGGATCAGAGAGATGGGTGTAAAGAGGGCTTCACCTTTCCCTAAAATTTAGAGGATTGGGGAAAGTGGAGTGAAGTGTCAGGTGGCTGAGAAGGTCGGGGAGCGGGGCACAAAAGATATTTCTCCTCTAGTGCCTAAAAGGAAGACACAAGGATGTTATCAAGGCCTTGCCCTCAAGAATTCAGTATTTCTGCTGTCAATGCCAGCAGAAAGGATGTGGTCCAGAAAGGATGTGTGGAGGCTGCAAGTCCTTTAGCTTCCCCATGTCTTTCTGGATTCGTGAGAAGACCTTTTTCTCAGGCTCACTGACCTTTTCCTGTGATTACAGTTCTGTCTCTGCATGGCTGAAGCTATTCTACTCTTCTCACCTGAGCACTCCCTGTTTTTCTTCTGCTCTCGAAAGACCCGGATCCGACTCCACTGGGCAGGGCAGACCATGGCCATCCTCTGCGCTGTCCTAGGCTTGGGCTTCATCATTTCCAGCAAGATCCGAAGTGAGCTGTCCCATCTGGTGTCCTGGCACAGCTGGATAGGAGCCCTGACACTGTTGGCCACTGGAGGACAGGCACTGTGTGGGCTCTGTCTCCTCTGTCCACGAGCAGCCCGGGTCTCAAGGGTGGCTCGCCTCAAGCTCTACCATCTGACGTGTGGCCTGGTTGTCTACCTGATGGCTACAGTAACGGTGTTCTTGGGCATGTACTCAGTGTGGTTCCAGGCCCAGATCAAAGGCGCAGCCTGGTACCTGTGCCTAGTACTACCATTGTACCCAGCTCTGGTGATCATGCACCAGATCTCCAGCTCCTACCTGCCAAGGAAGAAAGTGGATATATGAATGCTTCCAAACTCTGAATCTAGGTGGGATTCTTGCCTTGATTTCAACAGTTCCTTGGTGATCTTCAACAGGACCCACTTGAGATGAATTTTTGTACTTCATGGCTGAGCCACAGTTTACAGAAACCCTAGCTGCTACTGTTGAGGCATGATCCATTGGGCTCAAATGGGGACATATCCTGCGGCACAAGTGGAAGGTTATGGAGAACCTGAAGCCTCACTCTTGATGGGAGACACGAGTTAGGTGGTGGAGGTGATGGTGATGGTGGTGATTTCTTGCTTGTGTGCCTGATGAAGAGTTCTTGTAGGTTATGAATGACAGCCACAGACACTGGGGTCCCTGTTGAGAAAGCAGTGCTATGGAGAGCCTGTGATCTCTTAGGCAGTGCTGGACAATCAGCCTTGGATGAGCTCCCTATCTCAGGACCTCAGTTTCCGCATCTGAAAATCCCTTATCTTTAACCCTGGTGTCTGACAGAGCGATGTTGCTGATACACTCTTAGCTCTGGACCATGTGGGCAGCTCAGGATGTAATTCTCTCATCCATTCTCCCTTTACTCCCCTGGAAGGACCCTTCAGAAATCATGCTGACTCGGCTCCTGAACCAAGAAACAAGGGCCACGAACTGTGGAAAGAAGGGACCCAGGAGAGGGTCTCCTGGACAATAAGGTAGTGAAGGCACTGAAGTCACTTTAAAATTCTCTGGAGGAACTGAAGGCATTGGCCTTACCAAGCCCTTGACTCCTGGGTTCCTTAGCTGACAGGCTACCTCTGGGTATGCTCCTGACATTCATTCTCAGGGCAGAGGGGTCCTGGGCATCTTACACTTTGCCCTTCGGGCTTAGAGTGTTTACTCAGCGTATTGCTCCATGGTACTATTCTGAGGCTTTTAGAACAAAATAAAAACCAAGGAATAGGCCCCTCCTGACCTAAGGAAAACCCTCTCCCTGTTGCTCTTCCTTCCTTGCCGTTCAAGCTTTCCTTAGTTGCTGTCTCTGGCCAGCTGGGCGGGCCTAAGAGTAGGATGATGTTGATAACTGCTCTTCCCTGCCTATATACCTCCTTGATCCAACCGAGTTCCCCAGAGCATCCTTGGTTGTGAGGGCTACGTGTCAGACTACCAAGCTGTGGTGTAGGTCAGTCTAGGAGATGGGCCCTCTATAGATCCCAATAAGGATTGAAGACTGCTGAACCAGGAAAGGTATCCACGAAGCTTTCTACCTGGGAGAGAGAGCCAATCAAACACTCTGTGAGGCCTGCCGTATAGAGGCTGGAGCACCAGTTCCAGAGACAAGGCGTCTGTTCCATGTCTCAGATCCTCTGAAGATGAAGGCCTCTTCTCCCAGTGGCTCACAAACAAGGCAGGTGGAATTCAATAGTCCAGGAATGGGGACTAGGGGGCAGAAGTATTCTCTCAGTGGACCTCACCATGCTTTGCTCGGTGAACTAGCATAAACATGTAAGCTCTCTAAATACAGCTTGCTGAACAGAGGCCCCTGCAGTGCAGAGGGGAAACTTGTCTTTTTCAAAGCCCTCTCTCCCTCTCAAGCCATCCATTGTGCTGTGAACTTGGAGGGAATGGTTACCCAGCCACATGAAAGAGACTCTCACTAGGGTCACTTTGATAAAGGGCTCCCATCTCCTTCCCTCATTAAGGCCAGTGGTGGGGGGCTCCCTAGGGTGGGCCAGGTAAGGTTCGGCAGCTTGTTCTCAGAGCACAGAGGCAATGCCAGAAAGCCTGAGTCTGCCTGAGGTGTTGCCTCCTCCCAGGTGGTGCGGGGGCTGGTGGGCGGGCAGGCAGGCGTGCTGACAGCCGGCAGTTTGCGTGGGTTGTGCCATCTGATGTCTATTCCCAGCCCCGGGAGGAAGGGGAGTCATTTATATTCTGCAGGAAGAAGGGACCCAGCTGTCGCTTCCTCTGACCAGTGGGCCTGGAGGGCATCGGTGCAGAGCAAAGAGGAAGGTACAGGTAGAGGTGGTCTCCTGCTTAGGGATCTGACCGTAGTGTAGGGGGCACGGCACCAGGAGGAGCCCTTCTTCCTGCTAGGCCAGATTGGGGCGGGGCTTCCCTCCCTCCTCCTGTCTTTCCACATCCTAGGGCAGCAGCTGGACAACCATTAGTCCTCAGTGCCAGCGTACTCTTCCTCCAGCTGGGATCTGTGGCTGCCGGCTGTGTATGCCTCCTGGCTGTAGGCTCCCTCTTCCCCACACCTGCCCCCTTTTGTGTCTTCTAATGTCTGGATACTACCTGGGCTTCTCAGTAGCAAGGAAGGGACCTTAGTGGGAACGCAAATGGCTATCCTTTGGCCATGTTCCTTGACTAGGAAAAGCTAGTAATCAGGCTGTTTTGCTTTTTCAAGGGGACACTCACTCAAGATTAAAAAAGATGCTCAAGATTAAAAAAAAAATCGCCCATCATTTGCACAAATTTCCATATCATGCTAAGTTCTGATTCCATATTTGATCGTGTTCCAAGCTTGATTATATTCAGACTCAACCTTGAGGGCATTAGAAAGATAATTTTATATCAAACCCAAATGGTAATGGGCACACTGTCTGGAGTCCTCTCAGGAGCCCCTTTGTTCCTGTATCCTTCCATTGGGGTTGGGGTGTCAGCGAATGAATGACAGGAGCTCTGCATCTGACAACTCTTGCTTCCCTCTGGCTGTCATCCCATCCACGATAGGCTGCTATCAGTTGCCAGCCTGTTGTTGCTCTCCCCTTCAAAGCAGGCCACCCTTCACCCATGACACTGGCCTGCCCCATCTCTCAGTATCCCCACCCTATCCCATGCATGGCTGCCGCAGGTCTTGTTTTTTAAACCTCACTGTGGGAGACCCAGGCATCCTCCCTGAGCCAGCTGGCTGCTGTGCCAAGGCTTGTTCAGAGTTAATAATAATCATTAGTTGAATGGTGCTGGGGCCTTTCAGCTCCAGATCTCTAAGCACTTGCAGGCTGAGTCAGCCAGCCTTCACCTTCCCCCTCTTCCTGGGCTTTGGAGTGTAACAGCATGGGAAGGCACTGTGGGAGAGGAGGGGGGATCGGGATTCTTGATGCCTTGCTATGCCAGAGGCTTCTCTCCTCTGAGAGTAAGCAGTCAAGCCAAGATACACAGAGAATACAGTGTGCTCAGCCGAGATGGCCGTGTCTGTGGTAGCTGATAACCCCAAGACTCTAGTGCTCCTGTGTATTTGCCTTGGCTTCTGGGGGCCACGCCACCCAAATGCCCTTAAGCAAGCCTTGAGAGCAAGAAAGTGTCTGGGTTTGCACCCCCACAATGCCCTAGTCTGTGGCTGGCACAAAGAACCTGTGTGTCCTCAACTGGAAGGTGTGTCGGCCTGGGAGAGCTGCTTTATAAGTGTCTTGGCTCCTAGCGCTGGGTGGCATAGGCCAGCTGTTTGCTTCTCATCTTACCTCACAGGGATGTTGTGAGGATTCCACGAGAGAACAAGGCTCAGAGCATTAAACACATGGGAAACAGATGCTGTATTCTGTCCTCCTCTCTCCTAGGCGGACTCTGGGCTTTATGCTTCCTAGGGAGGCAACGAACCATGAGAAATGATGCCAAGGAGGGCCCAAGTCTCAGAGGGGCTCTGGGAGCCATACAGCGATCATCTCTTATCTCTCCCTGAAAGAGATGCCACCAAGACCATGGGTACTGAGGTCTGCCCTACGCATGGCTTACCCCGTGTGGTCAGGCTGCAGGAGTGGTCGCAGGTCTGAGTTAGAACAGCTCCCTCCAGGTCAAAGCTGGAGGGCCAGGTCTCAGCCAGGAGTTTTGGTCCTAACTTATCTAAATCTCTCATGCCCGACTCTGCCCTTCCAAAGGAAGAATGGGCACAAAGAAAGGGAGGGTCAGTATTAGTGATCATGGTACTACCACCCCGACCCTGTGTTTCCTCTCTGTAGCTTTAGGCCTGTGTGGTACCATGAAGGGCATGGCTTCTGGCTTCCAGGGGTCCACAGCTTAAGGTTCCCTCTGCTGTTTCAGGCATCTCCTTTCTTCCTGAATAATGTTTCACTGGAACTACCATACACAAGCAAGCAAGCAACTACCCCCCCCTCCACACACACAATTAAGCAGTTCTGTGTAAACTTTGAGTTAAGAGGAAGGATACTTTCCATTCCATTTGCCTGAGGGCAGGCAGCATTTGGCCCAGAGTGGGTGAAGGCAGGCAAGCAGAACCAACAGCAGCATGCAGGCTTGAACATTTGTTTCTCTTTATCTTAATTGTTTTTTTTTTTCTCTGTCCTGGGATCCAGGAATGAAATGCTAGTCTAGCCTCAGCCATTCTTGCCTGAAAGAAAACAGAAGCTGGAGCCAGGCTGGGGGGCTGGGAGGCAGTGCCCCAGAACTGCCCTGGAAAGGGGTTGGAAGTAGATGCTCAGCACTGTGCAGGGCTGAATACAAACGGATTACCTCTGGTGGGACAGCCTTAGCCCAGATGTGGTCAGAGAACAGCAGTCCATTATTAATTAGTGGCCAGCTATTGTCAGAATTTCCCAAAGAGTCTTTTAACCTGTCTTTGAAGCAGGTAAAGGAACCATTTCAGGCTAGTCTGTGGAATCTGGGGGTTGATTTTGTGTCACTGGTGATGTAAGTGGCTCCTAGGACCCTCTCTTTTAAAAAGGTTCTTAGTTATCTCCTAATGTGTCCTTAGACCACACCTAAAGTAACCACACCAAAAGAGGGAGCAGTGGGAGGGGAGGGAGGGAAAAGAAATACAAGTCCTACCTAGTCACAGTCCTCGCCAACTTGTGCACATTATCTATGCCAGTGCAGGACACCCAGAAGCCGCCTAATAGGATTGTATGTCCTGGTTCACCAAAGGATGGCTCTCAGGCCATAGTTCTGTGCCCTCTGTGCTCCGGGGACAGTGTTCAGGCTGACATGTACCAGAAGGCTTCAGGGCAGTTCTAAGGATCCCAGCCATTTGATACCTTCTACCTATCATTGTCTGTGCCTGATGAAAGAGATGCTTGATTGGCATCTCTTTCAAAGCCCCGGGAGAGGAAGCCATCAGCATAGACTCCTTGCGGCCTGACCAAAAAAGCCAACTGTCCTTACTGCAGGGCCGGAGCTTTTTTTGACATGTGGGTGGGGAAAGCATAGCATCACCACTGGTTGCCTAGGAGACAAGATAAGTGGTACAAATACAGAAAAGGGAGGAGTTGAGAGGCCAGGTGGAAGAAAGACTGGACTAGCCCATGCACTGCACCCTTGTTCTGTCAGATTAGGCTTTTGTTTCCCTGAAGTGCTGCCTAAGAGGAATGATGGAAAGTCTTGAAAGACCCAGCAGACAAAACTTCATATCCGAGCTCCAGGGAGTTTGTGGCTTGGGAGTGGGGTGGGCATAAACAGCAGAAGAGATACAGCCTTGGAGAACTCCAAGCATTCTCCCCAGCCTATTCTCTACCAGCACCATCCTCTCAACCAGGCAGTCAACCGTAGCAAAGGCAACTTTGTAAAGATGAGGAAATATACAGATGCGGACTATGGGAGAACTCTGACCTTACTCAGCATTTCACTGACTGACCTGATGTGCCTGGCAGTGAAGTGGCTTCACTGTTCCTCCTGAAGTGAGACAGACAGCTTCCCAGACAGAACAGGGCTACAGTGGCCCAACTTCATACACATAAGAGGTTATGGTAATTACATATTCTCCCTCTTTGGTCTCCCATTCAAGTACACACCAGGACAGACCCCACTTAGCTTCTGAGATCAGTTGAGATCTCACATATAGGACAGTACAGGCCTAGGCCTCATCCTTTTGGGAGAGTCCTTTCCAGAAGCCTCAAGAGCCTAGCCAGACTTTACAGTCTAGTCCAGTTTCTGGAAGGGTACGTCTGTAAGAAAAAAGTGGAGATTCTGCATTATTTTCTTTCCATTCCACGGAATACTTAGTGCGCATGAAACAGCCATGGAGTATTAACATACACATGAGATGAATATGCTTTTAGCTCAAGATGAAAATATCCTGGTAATAATCAAAATTTTATGAAAGTGAGCTGTTTCCCACCATTAAGGGGAAAAAAAAAAAAGCAACCTTCCAACCCAAGTATTTTGCCACTGTATTAGAAAGTTTGATCCAGCCTTTTAAGAGAACCCTGTAGGGAAGCAGCTCTGTCCTCAGGGATCTAGCAGATCATCATGTACAAGCCCTGGCCCAGCGTATCTAATCTCTTGATTGCTAAAGGCACTGTGATGCTGCTTTTAAAGGCTATCTCACAAATCAGAAAACTGCCCCTGCCTGATTATGTGTGGTCTGAAAGAATATAGTAGCTTTTACTTTTTTTAACAGGTTGAGGAAAAAAAAAAAACAAACTGAAAAGACATTAACATTTCAGTGCCCACTGGCACATCTTCATCGGATGCTCTGTTAGCAGGGATTTAAATATGTACCCCAAAGATTCATGTCCTAGAAGCTTGGACCTCAGTGTGGTACAGCTGAAGGGTGGTGTAACCTTTAAAACATAAGGTCTAGTGAGAGATAGTTAGGTCCTCGGGGCATCGTCCTTAGAAGACAGTAATGTAGTTCTCATCGGGCCCTGGTTTGTTCTCACAAGAACAAGTTGTTATAAAAAGGGCAAACAGACTACAGAACCTGTCTTTAACCTGCTTCTTTATGTGATCTCTTCTGCATCCTCCCATTACTGTACTGACACATACCATAAGGCCCTCCTGACATGAACAACCAGTGGGACCATGGGATCTTCAACTTCCATCCTCCAAAACTATAAACTGTGTATCTTTTTCTCCCTTATAAAAGGCTGTGTCTTAGGCGCTTCCCTCCAGCAAACAGATTGCTATGTTGGGACAGAACCAGGGTCGTTCATCTATATACTGTCTGTGGATGTTTGTCTGCTACAGCAGTACAGTGGAGGTTTAATAGATAGTGAATCCTCTAAGGCCCAAAATATTTACTGTCTGGCTTGAAAGTTTGCCATTCTCTTCTCTAATCTTAATGCCTAGATGATTCAGATTTTATACTTAGTTTCCTAGACGATATAGATAACAACACTTAGAAGAGATTCTCTCTTCTGATGTCACACCCTTTTGAAGTATACTGAACCCACCCACATGCTAAAGTAAATAAACCAACCACAAACTGTGCCAGAGCAGAGACTCAAGCCAGGTTTAATGGTCATTGTCTAGTTATAGAGCCCATGGGCTCTGAGGTTTGCCAGCCTGGTGTACACAGTGGGAGGAAGAGTCCTAGACACAGAAAAAAAGAATTACAAGGCAAGAACACACACGAACCCGGAAAATTGGCTTTGTTCTCCCCAGACGGGTCTACCCTTTCCTGGCCTCTTCCAGGGGCCTCATAGATAACAGCAAAGAAAAAGATCACAGATAATTACATGGACTGTAGAGCCCTGTCACATCCTGTCTCCAGAGAAACCTGCTTCTCCTTCCCGGGAGATATAGTTTATGGGTACAGATGGGGTGAAGGCCATCTTTTCTTATATCTACACTTGGCTGTTTTCTTCCCAAGGTCTAATGGGATCATATATGCAGAGTACAAATAAACACATACATCCCACCTACAAGGACAAAGCTACCATTGGGTTATAAGAACTGAAACCACAAGAAGAGACCAATCAGTTAAATGGTTTTTGGTGGAGTATCCAGACATATCCTGCAGGTGTCTTGAACTAGGGCCCAAGTCAGTGGATGTAGTAGGGAGAGTTAGGCTGCAGAGTCGGACTTAAAAAGAAAATGACTCTCCTGGTCCTCAGGAGCTCAGCTAGAATGCCCCAGAAGGCAAACTTCATTTGACTTCCATTTTAAAGAGCCTCACAGCCCTCGATAGTGTCAGGAGAGGATGCTGCCACCTAAGAGATTTCCTCATTCTCCGACGAGTCTAAGGATGGAGGTCTGGCTCTTGAACCTCTGGTGCCAAAGTCCCCAGAAGTCTTTGGAATACAACCGGTTCCTTTTCAACCCTTGTCTAATAGGACAGAGGAAGAACAACTCAGAGCTGCTTAGCCTCTGCCAGCATCCTTTGGAGTCCTTCATTACTCTGGCTCTAGCCTCCTGTCTTATAGGTATGTAGTTTTAAGGAGGGTTGGTTCCTGAGGAGTCTGATGAACCAGCTAGTACCTTGCCACCCTTCTCCCAAAGGCTCCACCAGTGAGTGTGTGGTCCCCCTAACTCCAGCATCTGCAGAAAAGTGAATCAGCTCCATGGAGATATGGGTAAAAGTTTAGGGTGTTCAGAAATTAAAGTACAAGAGATTGTGCATTTGAGGAGCCTGGCATGGTCACTGTCTCTCCTGCAGTGCCAGAAAACTGTGTGTGAGAAGCGGTACGCGTGAGTGGAGGCCGTTCTAGAAATGGTGGCATCAGAGGGGGCCACAGACTCACTGTCCTGGTGGAGGTCAAGGTGCTGGCATACATGCATACCTATGAGCATGCGTACCTATGAGCATGCAACTACTTAAGGGGAATCGCTGCACTTCTCTCTTGACAAAACTAGGTTACTAATAAAGGATGGACAGCAGCCTTGAGATCCCAGGAGCAGACAGGGGACAAGGTTTTTACTTCAGTTTCTCTTCCCCAGTCCTTATAAGCAGCCTGACAGGCCCTCGCAGCACTAGGCAGCTCTCACCCACAGGTAAACAACACCCCATAAGAGCCTCAAAAGCAGGTCAGGAAACTGGAGGACCTGGACAACTTCCAACCACAGGAAACAAGGGAAAGAAAAGACACGGGAAAAGACCAACATTGGGGAACACAGTCACCTCTGCCCTGCCCACCCCTCTTCCGAAGCTCAGAACGACTGCCTCTGGGGCCTGCAGTATGCTCACAGGATGCAGGGCACAGTCATCTCTGTGGCCAAAGCATTTTTCGAGCCTGGATGGAAGCTAAGGCTGGGTTTGTTTTTAAGTGCCTCTGCTCTGACAGCCACAACTGCACCGATCTCCAACTGACTTTTCAAAGTGTACTGTCCCTTCTGCCTCTGTGACAAGACTGCCTGCCTTCCAGTCTGGTGGAGGAACACAGAACTCTTAAGCCACACTCTGTATCACCATTCTGGGACAGAGACCACTAGGTTCCAACCCTTCAGATGACAAAAATCCCACACTCTGCAGGAGTGAGGCAGGCTTGTGAGCAGAGAGAAGATAAACGTGAGGTCCTGTCTATCTCCAGGCCTAGTCTAACTGAGCAGGAC
>JADRCC010554894.1:0-12827 GCA_019843855.1 Hylomyscus alleni | reverse complement strand
AGAGCAAGCAGGCAAAGACCTCCTGCTTCCTCCTTCTATGTCCTTACCTAGCCTTTCAGTAGAATGTATTGCCCAGATAAAAGGTGTACCTTCCTTCCTCAAGATCCAGATTAAAGGCAGGTATCTTCCTGCCTCACGAGTCCAGACTGGAAGTGGATCTACTCACTTCAAACCAAGGAAAACATCTCCCACTGGTGTGCTCTTCATTCCTAGATTGCAGCTCATTACAGATGTACTCAGGTTGGCAGTCAAGAATAGCCATAACAGTCACCAACAATTTTGTTGTTCTCCAGCAACTACTAACAGATTTGTTCATTTTATCTCATTTGCAACTTATTTTTTTATTTTGTATATAGTTCTACTACCTCTCAAGAGTGCATTGACCACTTGAATCCATCATTATGTGCTATTCATTAGGTAAGATCTCTAATTATCTAATTAGAAGACCTTGAGTGGTCTAATTATCTAATTGGAAACCCTTGAAGACATCCAGAAATGTGCTTTGCTAATCACCTAGGGATTTCTCAACTCAATTAAACAGATGATCTTCCTTTTGAGTTATGGGGCCACTGGAAAATCATGGACCAAATAAAGAACTTATTGATAAATAGAGGTTTGTCACAGATCAGACAAATGTTTAATGTATTGTGAAGAACACCATTTGAATGAGAACCAGAGGGTAAAAGTTCCAAATTCTGGCAATATGGAAAAATTATATTAGAAGGTTTGCATTTTCTCAATAGAATGTACAGACATTCTAGCTTGTTCCTGAGATCCTGGCAACATCGGTAGTCTAATATTGGCAATCTCATTGTACTCTTAGGACTATTCAGTATCAGTTTTAGACTCATCAAAGCATATTGGTTATACTTCCATACTTGCTCAAGGTGCTGGTTAATTTCCCATGGTTTTCTGCAACCATTTGGGATTGTTGGAAATTTCTAATTCATCACATCTTGTCTATGAAGTGTATACTACTAACCTCTAGTTTACTCCTTTAATCACATTTTGAAACCAACCCTAATTACTCAGGTTCATCAAGTCTTCAGGCTGTAAACAAATGAATGCTCATGATTAAAACCATCCCTCCATAGCTGGATGGTTTTAGGAATTCAGAGGGATTAGAGCTACTGAAGTCTGAGTTTCTCAGACCCTGAGGGCTCCAAGGTTACTTGGCCTAAAATGGTTTGTATTTTTAGAAACTGGCATGAAATCATTGTTGGGAAATATGTGAGAAGCTTCTTGCAGCAGTATTTGTTGGCTGGACTAAAGAATCTGGTGTCTGTTTTGTGTTTGATGACAAGGTGAACAAGTGTGTGGGAGTATAGGGTCTGACTCACTCTTACAAATTTTGGGTACAGCCAAACTCAAACACCAAAACAACACTCTCTTAAGAGCTTTTAAAAATAGGTTTGGTAACTTGAGGGTTTCAGTATTAGGAGATATATAACTCTTAGACTAATTTTGAAAGACCCTTTCTTTCTTTTTCTTTTTTTTATTGGATATTTCCCTTATTTACATTTCAAACATTTTCCCCTTTCCAGGTCTCCCCTTCGGAACCCCCCTATCCCATCCCCCTCCCCCTGCCTCTATGAAGGTGCTCCCCCTCCCACCCACTACTGTCTTCCCATCCTGTCATGCCCCTACCCTGGGGCATCGAGGACCCTCAGGCCCAAGGGCTTCTCCTCCCACTGATGTCCAACAAGGCCATCCTTTGCCACATATGCAGCTGGAGACTTGAGTCCCTCCATGTGCACTCTTTGGTTGGTGGTCCAGTCCCTGGGAGCTCTGGGGGATCTCTCTGGTTGACACTATTGCTCCCTCCATGGGGCTGTAAACCCCCTCAGCCCCTTTAGTCCCTTCTCCAACTCTTCCATTGGGGACCCTGCCTTAGTCCAATGGTTGGCTATGAGCATCTGCCTCTGTATTTGTCAAGCTCTGGCAGAGCCTCTTAGGAGACAGCCATATCAGGCTCCTGTCAGCAAGCACTTCCTAGCATCCACAATAGCTTCCAGGTTTAATGACTATATATGGGATGGATCCCCAGGTGGGGCAGTCTCTGGATGGCCTTTCCTTCAGTCTCTGCTCCACACTTTGTCTCCATATTTCCTGTGAGTATTTTGTTCCCCCTTCTAAGAAGCACTGAAGCGTCCACCCTTTTGGTCTTCCTTCTTCTTGGGCTTCACATGGTGAAAGACCTGTCCTTATTATTATTTTTTTGTTTTGTTTTTTCGAGACAGGGTTTCTCTGTGTTGCCTTGGCTGTCCTAGAACTCACTCTGTAGACCAGGTTGGCCTTGAACTCAGAAGTCCACTTGCCTCTGCCTCCCAAGTGCTGGGATTAAAGGCGCACACTACCATCACCTGGCTGACCCTTTCTTATTTTACAGTTGGCTTATGGCAGTAGTAAGGAGGAGACCTGTACAGCTCCTGTTCTCAGAGGAGGAAAAGGACCCAGAGAGGCAAGAATCTGAAAGATCTTGGTTATATGTTATTAAGTAAATAAGCTTTAAGTTCTCTTAAAACAACCTCAGAAAATTTTAATAAGGAACCTTGTTTTTCTTTTACAGTAATTTTTGTTTGTTTTGTATCATTTTGTTTTTGTTTTGTTTTGTTTTAGATCACCTTGGATTAGGGAATACACACTTCCCATTATTAATCATTACCAATGACTATTATATTGAGAACTGATCATAGTGTAGACCTGTGATGCCTAACATAATAGCTACCTGAGCCCATAAATAAAATAAAATTTCATTTGAACATTAATTCCTCAGCTACTCATTGCAAATACTCAATGCCCACCATATAAGGTAGAGAAAAAGAGGGAATTTCTATCATTGAAGAAAGTTCTATTACACAGTGCTGTGAACATTTTCTGAAATGTAGTTTGGTCACTATTTTTAAATCTCACAACTCCCTAAATAAGAATTCTCTCATTTTTATTGTTATTGTGGTTGATGAGTTGAAAGTCCCTCAAAGGCAGTGACAGAACCTGTAGCAGATGCCACCAGTGAACAGTCCCTAGGTCAACGGAGTGCCACCAGTGAGCAGTCCCTAGGTCACTGGAGTGCCACCAGTGAGCAGTCCCTAGGTCACCGGAAATGAGCTCTTGAAGGACCCCTAGCCTCCCTTTGCTTTAGTTCCAGATGTGATATGTGCTCCAGCCCTGAAGTACCTGTGTCTACTTCCATCACTACAGACCTGTAATCTAGACCTGGGGCCTGTCTAGCTTTGGATTTTAATCCTTCAAAACTGAACTTTTGTTTAGAACTTTTGTTTCTAAGCAGCCTGTGTCAGATATTCTGTTACTGTGCTCTGTGCTAGAAAGCTGGATAAAATACCTGGCGAGAAAACTGCATTTGAGAGTTCAGTGCTTCCATTCATTTATGCAAGACATGGTAGAGGAGGAGCACTATTTTAACTTGATCTGGTTCTGAAGCTCTTATTGCCTCAATGTCTTATGCCTATGTTTTCTCTATCACAGTTTCTCACTGTGGCACCTTTTCACCAAAAGCCTTAGGAATGAACACTTTTCAAAGACTAGTTAAAACCTTACATTGTGACAGAATAACAGATAGAAGCAATTTGCAGGAAGAAAGTATTTGGCTTATGATATCAGAATCAAAGCAGATCAGCTCCATCACGGGCAGTGAGTGTACACAACAGCAGCTTCTCACACATTGACTGGGCCAGGAAGCAGAGAAAGAAGACAGCAACCAGAGTTATCTACAATTGTCCGTGCTCACATTTAGGGACCTAATTTTTCCATCTAGTACTACATGTCCAAGGTTTCACAGACTGTCAAAACTCTACCACCCACTGGGAACCAAGTGTTCAAGCAAATGAGTCCATAGAACATATCTGAAATTCTAAGCATAACAATGGAATAGTCATTAAACTATTGAGATGTTAAGTAAACAATATAAGCTATCAATACAAATGGTCACATTGTTGGGGACCACCCATAAAGTCATTTGTCAGAAAAACTACATGGAACTTGGTATCTATCTATCTATCTATCTATCTATCTATCTATCTATCTACAAATATCATATTTACTCATAAATGATGCAACTATATTTGGAATTACACCCAATAGCTATTGTCCAAAAGTGTTACATAAAATTTCTTAAATATATTATTCTAATTGTGCTGCTAAAGTCAGTAAGAACCCATCCACCACTGGGAATGTTCTAAAAACTAAAACACAAGGAGGAAAAATAAACCCCATCTTACAGAAAAACATGTCTTGGTGTGGTGCTTGATCATTGATTATCAACTTGATAGGACCTAGAATGATGTAGGAGATAATCCCCTAGGTATACGTGTGAGGGATGACCTATTAGGTTAATTGAAGTAGAAAGACACATCTTAACTGGTTGGTGCACCATTCTCCCCGCTGAATAAGAAGGGAAAGTGAACTGAGTGCCAATATTCGTTACCTTCTACTTCTTGATAGAGGACACAATATGACGCAATATGTCTGAAGCTTGTGCCACCAGCCATTCCTTGCTATGATGGACTGTACCCTCAAACTGTGATCCAAAACACACTCTTTCTCTCTCAAGTTTCCTTTGTCAGCGGGTTTTACCTCAGCAACAGGAAAAGTAAAGAAAAGAGAAACCTGGTACCAAGAAGCGGGGCCTTTGTTGGGTCAAACACAACAGAGATGTTCTTGAATCTTTGGGGCAGTTCGTAGGAGGAATAAGAAAGAGAATGGAATTTTGGACTAGAGGAGCCCTTGGGTATGGTAAGCTGAGTTCAATGGGCCAGTCCATTGGAAGTTGGGAAAGGTAGAAATGCAAACTGTGGGGCTAAGTCCGCGAGGTTTCAGGGCTTTCTGTTGGGAACTGGACTAGAGGCCATTCAGGCAAAGGATCTGGATGCATTCTTCCCTCGTCCTGAAACCCCGAGGGAGGCTGGATTTAAGTCATGGGCTGATGGATTCGGCAGAGGAAATTTCAAAGCAGGAGAACATCCCAGGCTTGACATGGTTGTTGTTCACCACTCTTATCAAAGTATATAATTAAGAAGAACAATAAATGTCACAGAAAGATTTTTATTTTTTAGTGTTCCATTTGTGGAAGAAAAGAGATTAAACAAACTTAAAGCTGCATGCAAGGCAAAGGCTGAGAGGAACATGGGCTTTTCTTGCCCCTTGATTTCAAAGACACACTGAGGCAGGCAACGCGTACCCGAACTGGATTTACTGAAAAAGTGCCCCGAGTATGAAGCTGTGAAGGTGAAACCTAAGAGCCAAGGAAACCCCCAACATTTTGGAGATGCTGGAACCACTAAATATCTGCTGAGGAAAGCTGCATGTAAGAGAGAGGCCGCAGACGGCAGAAGTTGAGGAAAGTGTCCACCCAGGCCCTTTGGAGCCCAGCTGATTCCAACATGAACCCCAGATGCTGGATATGTCGTAATATCTGATGAAGCAGCAGTATTCAGTGCTTACTCTGCTGCTCTTTGGTCTTCTGAGTATTTGTTGTTATGCTGCTGGTCTTCCTTTTGGAAATGGTGATGTTTAATCTGTGCGAATGCATGTTGAATTCTGTAATGTGTGTGTGTGTGTGTGTGTGTGTGTGTGTGTTTGTGGTTCTGAGAGACTCTGCAGAGGTCAGAGGAAGATGCTGGGTATCCTATTCTATCATTCTCTGCTTTATTCCCTTGAGAAAGGGTCCCTCACTGAACCTGGAGTTTGCCAGTTTTTGATTAGCCAGAGAGTTGCAGAAGAAATCCTGCTTTTTACCTCCTCACAGAACTGGGGTTATAGATATATGTGGCCATACCTGAATGTCTTTTTTAATGTGAATAATGCAGATCTGAATTTAGAGCCCACTGCTTGTGCAGAAAGAACTCTTTTTATTAATCTCTATTTATTTATTTATTTATTTATTTATTTATCTTTTTTATTGGATATTTTTTTTATTTACATTTCAAGTGTCATCCCCTTTCCCAGTTTCTACCCCACTTCTCTGAAACTCCCTATCACATCCTCCCTCCCCTTGCTTCTGTGAGGATGTTCCTCCACCCACCCACCCACTCCCTCCTCCCTGCCCTTGATTCCTCTACACTGGAGCATCTATTGACCCTTCATAGGACGAAGGACCTCTCCTCCCATTGATGCATGACAAGGCCATCCTGTGCTACATATGCAACTAGAGCCATGTGTACTCCTTTGTTGATGGCTTAGTCCCTGGGAGTTCTGGGGGTCTGGTTGGTTGATACTGTTGTTCTTCCTATGGGGTTGCAAACCCCTTCAACTCCTTCAGTCCTTTCTCTAACTCCCCTATTGGGGACCCCATGCTCAGTCCAATGGTTGGCTATGAGCATCCACCTCTGTATTTGTAAGGCTCTGGAAGAGCTTCTCAAAGTTCTGATAGTCATATCAGACTCCTTTTCAGCATGCACTTCTTGACATCCACAATAGTGTCTTGGTTTGGTAACTGTATATGGGATGAATCCCCAGGTAGGACAGTCTCTGGATGGCCTTTCTTTCAGTCTCTGCTCTATACTTTATCTCCATATTTGCTCCTGTGAGTATTTTGTTCTTCTAAGAAGGACCGAAGCACCCACACTTTTGTGTTCCACATAAAACCAGATACGCTGAAACTTATAGAGGAGAAACTGGGAAGAACCTCAGAAGGGGAAAAATTCCTGAACAGAACACCAATGGCTTACGCTGTAAGATCAAGAATTGACAAATGGGACCTCATAAAATTACAAAGCTATAAGTCAAAGTACACTTTCAATAGGACAAAAAGGTAACCAACAGATTGGGAAAAGATCTTTACCAATCCTGTATCTGATAGAGGCTAGTATCCAATATGTAAAAAGAGCTCAAAAGGTTAGAGTCCAGAGAATCAAATAACCCTATTAAAAAATGGGGTACAGAGCTAAACAAAGAATTCTCAACTGAGGAATATCAAATGGTCAAGAAACCCCTAAAGAAATATTCAACATCCTTAGTCATCAGGGAAATGCAAATCAAAACAACCCTGAGATTCCACCTCACACCAGTCAGAATGGTTAAGATCAAAAACTCAGGTGACAACAGAAGCTGGCGAGGATGTGGAGAAAGAGGAGCACTTCCATCGCTGGCGGGATTGCAAGCTGGTACAACCACTCTGGAAATCAGTTTGGTGGTTCCTCAGAAAAGAATTTTATCCTTTATTCTCTTGTAACAATAATCATATCAGAGGCTTACTGCCTCAGTCTGCTAACCTAGGCTTAGTCCCGGAAGTTTCTAGCCTCCGTACAATCTAATCTAGGTCCAGAATGTTTCAGAGATTTACTGCTAAATAAGTTTACCCTTTGTTGTTCTTCCTGACCACTGACTTGATGGTCAACTCAACTGTTTTGGCTCAAATTCTTCTCCAAACTGACTGATTCTCTTGGCCTCTGAATTGCTCTGCTTGACCTCATACTAACTTTAACTATCTGTTCTCATTTTATGGCTTATTCTATCTTCACATGTGTCTAGCTTGTTCCTTCTTCAACTTGTCTCTGTAAAACGCTCCTGATAAAATTGCCTCCTTCTTCCTCTTTCTGAACTGCCCGTTAAGTAGCTTCATTTTCTTCTCTTCTCGTGAGAAGTGGGCATTTCCTATTCTGTCAAATCTTTCTTGGATTGATCACTTTGTCTGCCACTCAATTAGACATCACTTTCAAACGTGAGTGCTTCCTTCTACAAACTAACTTTACCTTCATTGCTTGGGATTAAAGGTATGTGCTAAGGGGCATGCCTATATTCCAACCAGAAGGATTGAAGATGCGTGCTAAGGGCTGAGCCACACCACAGTTAGAAACACCTTTTTTATTTCCCAGTAAATAATACAATCTCTGGGTTGACAGTGTGATCAAATATCTGGCCACAAATTCAAGTTGTGGGATAGGTGATATAATCTGGCATTGCGTTGAGTTGGGGGTAGACAGCTTCTCTCTCCTCTAGTACGCATCTTCTCTGCAGCATATTTATCTTTGTTGCTACCATTTCTGTGATTCACTCTCACAAACACACTTGAAGAAGATGAGCCTTACTGCACCCATCGAGCAGTCTGACCCCTCAAAGTCAACCAAGCTCAGCTTCCAGGGAATCTCTGGGTAACTAATCACCTTGGATGCCTGAAAGGCAGTCTGAGTACAGACTGTGAGTCCTTGAAGTTTGGGCATCTGCCTTGGAAGGCAATCTTGAGAGAGGTGACACCAGCTGTCAGAAGGGGGAGAGAAGACAACCTGTTTATTACACAGGGAAGAGGGATCAAGCCAGAGGGCAGTGGGGAGAAATCACTGGCCAGAGAGAAACATGAACTCATGCCAACATTTTTCTACCTTTAGGCAAGCAGTCCTCTTCAAAAGCCACTTCCTGTCAAGGTTACTATGACAGGAAGGCCTGTCTTACTTGTGTCCCAAATGAGGGGTGGGACTAGAGAAGCGTCCCTCAAGAGCATGCCTCAGAGGGTGCGATGTGCACAATGAGCAGCCATCAGAGTTTTAGAATGTATTAAGGCAAGGTTGTTCTGAGCAGTATTAGGTGTGAAGACCTGGATATAACAGAGAGCTTGAATGTTTGGGACCAAGTCCAGGGCTACAGGGCCATGCAATGTAAAGGGTGATACAGATGCTGGTGGAGAGACGGGCAGAGTCTGCTCAAGTCCTGTAATCTCATAAACAGCATCAATGGCTCTCAGCATCAGGGTCTTAACACAGACCACCTTTTTGCTTTATATGTGTTGACCAGGCCATCTTCAGGAAGTGTGGAAATTTCTTCCTCCACTATGAAGGTAAGGAAACTGGGCCCTAGCGAGTCTATGCAACCTAGGGCTATGATCATTGTTCTGACACTCTCTTACCAGGGCAGTTCTCAAGATTAAGTGAAAGGATGAAGTGATATGATTTAGCTAGGGTTCCCGAATTCTTGATCAAAACTAGGCCTTTTTCAAGCCCACTTGAGCCACCATGATGGATGACTTAAAGATTATCCTTAACATTTAGAGTCTAACAATGCTCTACTAATCTTTATTAACTTAGTTCTAATTAATTCAGCATATAGTAGTTAAATGGTTACTGAAGGTTAAAACTGTTATAGGCATTAGGAATAAACCAATGAACCAAGTACATATAACCTTTGCCCTTTAGAGTATCCCTGTGTCCTGACAGGGGTCAGGTGATCTATAGCAAACATCAAGTGAGTCATATAGTGTGTGAATAGATGAGCTTTATAAAATGGCAGGACAAATTTTTTTTTTGACAAGTAGGGCTTCTACATTGTAGTACAGTAAAGTATATCAATCTTACATAAAATCATTTTGTGTTCATTCTTAAGAATATTTTCTTAAATACTTACCTATATCTCATATTTATCATCATGAAAGAGGATATAAGCCAATTTTTTTATAGTTTCAATTCCTATTCAGTTTTTCTTTCTTGGTCATGGACAAGGAAATAAAAATGTAATTGAGAGTAAAAGTATAAAACTGTAAGCAAAGCTCCACAGCTTCAGAGTGGCCACGCCAATGATAGCATTAGTTCACCGAGAGGTATAGATTTGGAACTGCACAGATGTTTGAGTGGCCATGCTGATGATAGCATTAATTCAGCAAGAGGTATAGAGTTTGGAACTGCACACATGACTGAATGGCTTCCACAATGTGATCTTAGTTTGTGAGTTAATTAGAATAAAATGAATATTTTTAAAATAAAAAGTAAGTCATGCCAATTATAGATAATTTTTGGATTATATATAATAAGCAGATAATAATATATTTTAATGTTATACTCATCATCAAAATAAAATTATTAAGATCCCAGTAAAACAATATTGAAAGAGATAATATCTTCTATGCTTCAACATCTAAAGCATAAAGATAGTCATCAATTTTTAGATTAATTTGCTCATATATAAATTATAAATTTATTTTTGTTGTTGCCATTAGTTTGCAGGATGCCCCCTCTGTATGGATTTTTCTCATAGTTTATTCATGTTCAGATTCAGGTTATTATTATAGGCTTCCAGACCATCATAGATACTTTATGAAAATTCTTCTTTCTTTTTGATCTCTGTTAAAAAAAAATTCAACCCCTAGCCAGACAGTGGTGCTGCATACCTTTAATCCCAATACATGAGAAGCAGAGGAAGGCAGATATCTATGAGTTTGAGGCCAGCCTGGTCTACAGAGCAAGTTCTAGACATCCGGGGCTACACTAAGAAATCCTATTTGGAAAGGCAAAAAACAAACAAAAATTCAGCCCCCTGTCAGTCATTGTATTAACTGAAGTAGAGGGTGAGCTACTGGAACAGAGAGTGACATCTCTGCTCAGTCTGAAGTCCAGGGAGGAAAGGGCTCTTCTCCACCCAGCCATCAAGCTACCCAGGCTCTTTCGACCTGGATTGCCTGTCATGGTGATCCTCACGTACTGAAATAGTTGCTGCCTCACTGGCACAGCATCTGCTTCTCAGTGTGCAGGAGAGTATGGAGAGAGTCAAGTGCAGGCCATTTTCCATTTTAAAGTACGAGACTCAGAGAAGTAACTCTTAGCCTACCTTTACCTGAAAAGGAATCTGGGAAAAGAAATCAGAGCCTAGGAAGCCAATTGCCTAGCTAAAACTTGAGGGTTATACTCATAAAAGGAAGAAGAGGGTGATGGATGGTTAGGGACTGTGATAGCTATTCTTGGTCGTTAACTTGACTACATCTTTAATAAACTACAATCCAGAAATGGAGGGCACACCTGTGAGAGATTTTTCTGCTGGGTTTGATATTAGTAGATCTACTTCTAGTTAGGACCTTTGCGGTAGGAAGACACATCTCTGATCCCTATCTTGAGGTGAGAAGACGCATACCTTTAATCCGGATCTTGAGGTGGGAAGACATACCTTTAAGTTTGGCCAAACCTTCTTCTGGAAGTCTATATAACGACATGGAAGAAGGAGGTTTTGCTCTTTGCCTGCTTGCTCTTATGTTGCTAGCACATCCATTCCTTCACTGGCATTGGAGCCTACATCTTTGGGATTCCAGCATATACGGAAGACCATCTGACACTCTGAGCCCTCTAGGACTGAGCAACTACTCGGATCTTCCTTTCACAGGTAGCCATTGTTGTATTAGTTGAACTGCTGCCTGTAAGTCACTCCAATATATATGTATGTACATATGTATGTAAGTCACTCCAATATATGTATATATATACACATTTATATATGTATTCAGATTCAAACCATAAGTTCTGTGACTCTAGAGAACACTAATTAATATATAGGGACCCTCAGTGTCAGAAACACAGCTGTCCAAGATGTAGTTCCTTCATTACTTGGAGACACAATACTTTATTAAGAAATTCCGGGACTGGAGAGATGGCTCAGCAGTTAAGAGCGCTGGCTGTTGTTCTTCCAGAGGTCCTGAGTTCAATTCCCAGCAGCCACATGATGGCTCACAACCATCTATAATGGGATCTGATTCCCTCTTCTGGTATGTCAGAAGAAAGCTACAGTGTACTCATATACATAAAATAAATAAATAAATCTTAAAAAAACCTCCACCTTCTAACCTAATCATTTTTTTTTTTTTTGTTCTCCTTCATGGTCCTTACTCAGGTGTCCTTTTCTTGGTAGAGCTTTTCTAGATTTATCTTAATATAATTAAAAGTATGATAAAAGTTCTATAAAAAATCTGTGATACTAGATGGTTCTAGTTGTACATTCTCCCAGCAAATGGCAAACTACGAGTATTGAGAATTCCAGACCAACCTGTGCTTTAAAGCAAACACCTGTCTCAAAACAAACAAACACACACAAGGATCTAATTTCCATGGATGTAGGGCTTACATAGTCCTTATATTTTTCAATGCCAATCTTGACAATGTTGACAAAATTATTTTCATTAATAATAATGATAATAATAAGAATGACAATCCACAAACTGAGCCCAGTGAAAGGGCTCCCTGGGAAAGGCACCTACTGCAAACACTGATGATCTAAATTAGATCCTCCAGACCCACATGGTGGAAGGAAAGAACCAACTCCCATGAGTTGTCCTCTGACTTCTACATGTAAACCATGACCTGTGTACCCACACACATACAAATACATAAATAGATATTAATGAAAAGCAAAATAACGACTTAGTCTTAGACTCTAATTTTTCTCTTTTATTGCTTGAAAGTAAGATATGTTTATTTACATGGTTTATTTAGAGTATAAAAGTCACAACACCAAGATGTAGCTAGTTATAGCATATTGATGACCAAGATGACCTTAGAGAGTAACTGAGTTTATTCCTTCATTTAATTTGTAGAAGAAAAGCCCACATCATCAATGAAATTATATTAATAGATGTCTCACAGCTAGTTAAGACTGGATTAAGATCTGGATTTTCCTGACTTTGGTGAGGATTCTCCCTCTGTGTCTTATAAGCTCTCATTGCCTAAGACCAGTGTTTATCTCGTCATAGATCTAATTCCAGGTACTGGATGGTTCTAGTAATACCCCTGTATCCTCCAAGTTCTATGAAAAAGAGGTAAGTACATTGAAAAACAATGCCAGCAACAAGCAGTTGTTGAAGGTATTTGAGTCATGCTTTGGAATGTCTGTCAAAGCAAAAGAACACATGCTGACTCTGGCCTGGCACATCCACCTTCTCTCATGCTTAGGGATTGCTCCTTCTTTGCCAAATCCCATTCCTACCCAGCTCCTGGCACCCTTGATTATATCAAATGCATGGAAAGCTATTTTTGTCAACAGCTTGCACACACAAACAAGAAAGTCAAACAGAAAAGACATGGCCCTATCTTTTGAATTCTTTTTGCACTTTGATATGAAATATA
>JADRCC010554891.1:0-15122 GCA_019843855.1 Hylomyscus alleni | reverse complement strand
TTGTACAACAGACTATCACACCACCAGGTCACCAGTGGCTAATGGAATTGACAGAGGGAGAACTGGTTCTGTCTGAGCAAATGAAAGGTCATTCCATGAAGCAGTAATTATATTAAAAGCCTTAGATTTCTTATAAGGTCAATATTGTAATGATAAACTGTATAAAGAATATTTTTATCTCATTAAGGACTTAACATTTCAAGCCTCAAACAATGTTTTTAGGTTTATTAAGATGACAAAAAAAACTGGATCAAGTGAAATGTTTATTACCAAAAGGAATCTTGTGCTTGAATTCCAGTGAGACACATTGCATCTACAGAGAATGGGAAAAGAAATAGAGAATATTAGCACTGAATGAAACCCCAATCAGTTCTGTTGGTATGTTTTCCATACAGGTTTCTGTGAGCTAGATAACTTTTTTTTTTTTTTTTTTTTTTTTTTAATTTTTCGAGACAGGGTTTCTCTGTGTGGTCCTGGCTGTCCTGGAACTCACTCTGTAGACCAGGCTGGCCTCGAACTCAGAAATCCGCCTGCCTCTGCCTCCCAAGTGCTGGGATTAAAGGCGTGCGCCACCACCGCCCGGCACTAGATACCTTTTCTAGTTATGCATCCTGAGAGGACTGTACTAGCATAAGAAGCCAAGCCCCATGCTCCTCCCACCATTCAATGTGGCCTCACCAAAGGATGCTAAGCAAATTTATGAAGGGTGAGAATCTCCAAGCCAACAAGTGCAGACATTTAAGAGGACCCTTCACCTGTCACATGTATTTGAGGCTTTTCCTGCAAGTATGTGAGACAGAGGAGTTCCTTTAACACTATGTGCGTGCGTGCGTGCGTGCGTGCGTGCTCTAATGTACTTGGCACGGAGACCCAGAAGGAAACAAACAAGATGCTGAAAACATGCCTGCCCAGGAATTGGCTTTGCCTGCTTGGCTTGGTGTGGCATAGATAGGAGTATCATGTATTGATATGGCCCCAGGGAAAAGGAGGGGAACTTGGGTTGTGGCATCATAGCCTGCCGTGCTCCCTGCAAGTCTCCATTTTCTGAATGAGTGATCTGGAAACCACATTATCATGCAGATGATATTCCCAGAAAGATAGAGCCATGCCCACCTCTCTGCAGCCCACTCTATCACCTTTACCACATCTCACACTCACTCTAACTTTCCGTTCAAGGCAAATAGTTCTTCCAGAGATAGGCAATCTGTGTGGTGTTACCCTTTAGACTCTTGGTCCACAGCCAGTGATTGTATCCTGCTCTGAGCCCTGAGCATACGTAAGTGTGTCTGGGCCCTAAGGTGAAACCTTCTCATAAAACGAAGAGATTGTCACAGAACACATTTCAGAGATGCCTGAGAGAATGTTTGATTCGCCACGTGCTCCTTCATACCGCACTCCTACTCTCTCACTGAGAAGAGCTTGTCATGCTCGCAGGCAGAGTGGTGGTATTTGTTTATGCTTTTGCTGGGCTCCAAGACATCTCAAAAAATAAACTCAGACCACTATAAACACACTGGAAATGAATTCTTTGTTCCAAGAGATTCTCACCTTGAAAGCATGAGTCCTCCCAGGATCACGGAGGTGGCTTTATCAATAAAGAACTTGCTACATGAGCATACAAGCCTGAGTTACGATGCCAAGCATATAAAAGCCATTTGATCTCTGGCCTGGTAGGAGAGAGAGGCCTGGAGATAGAAGGATCCCTAGAGATGACTATCTAGCCAGTAAAGTGAATTAGTCAGAGACCCTGTTTCAAACACAAGAACCTAAATTTGGACCTCTATAACCAGATTAGCATGCAGATGATATTCCCATAAAGACAGAGCCATGCCCACCTCTCTGCAGCCCAGTATATAACCTTTCCTACAGTTCACACTCTCTCCAACTTTCTGTTCAAGGCAAATAGTTCTTTAACATTATATATATATATATAATGTTATATATATATATATAGTATATATATATATTATATATATATATAGTATATATATAGTATATATATATATATATAGTATATGCATGTGTGTATATATGTATATACATATATACAATGAAATAGCAGTGGACATGGAAGCTCTCCTACAATTCCAGCCTTGGAAATCTTTGGAAGTCAGATACAAGAGAGCTCTAGATTTTATTGAGAGACTCTGCCTCAATGAATACAGTGGAGAATCATCCAGGAACTCCCAACATCAATCTTTGCCCCCCCACACACACACACCACATGCACATGAGATAACATTAAAGTAGAGAGAGAACAATAAAGATACCCAATGTAGATTTAATTTATATCCTCCAGATACACACATACATATGTGTACACAACCACACACAGATACCACTGAGGTGACAGCTCTGCCTTTGTCCCCACCCCTTGTCTTTATTACTGAGACAATCTCCTAAAATTAGAAGGGTTGGAACTTGGGTTCTATTCTACAGTCATTTCCACCTCCCTGACTTCCATAACTTAATTCCACTTCATGAGTTCAAGGGCCATCTGCGTAAACAGCCTCCAGTTTATGTGTCTAGCTCCTGCCTCTTTTCTAGGTTTCCACTCAGCACTTACATAACTAGCAGGCATCTGACCACTTTATAATCGGAAATGTAATTTATGAATCCTGCCCCAAACCTTGTGGTCATCCCTAGCTTCTGTCTGTCAAGCTTACTCTGACACAAATGCAAATCCTGCTGATTTCTCCTCTCACGAGATAGTTTTTAGTTTTTCTGCTGCTCTGGTCCAAGTCACAGCTGCTTCTCACACAAATTGTTATAAAAAACCTATGTTGGCTTCTACCACTCATCTCCTAGTCTCTTAGGTCTACTCACAGTTTAGCTGTCAGTGATGTTACCTGATGCATGTCAAATAGTGGCATTTGTCTCCTAAAGCCCTCTTACCCCTTTTGATCAGTCTGTGAGTACAAAGCCAAAGCTAGGACAGAAGCCTAGAACCCCTGGTGCTTTCTGCTCTGGGAATGTCCTGAACTCTCTCTCCTGTGCTCTGGCTCTAAGTCACCCGTCCCCTTTTAATCTGCTTCAGCAATGTCAGAAGTTTTCCTGCCACAGAACCTTTAACTATTTTGCTGCTTGAAATGCCTCTCTGAATCTACAAGGTTCTCATTGCCCCAAGGTTGCTTTGCATTGCCCCAAAGCATGCTTTGTAATGTCTCTGCTTAAAGTTGCACCCTCAAGGCTCCCCACACTTCTCTGTTACCTTATTTTTGTGTGGCCATTTGATATAATATAAATATAAAATTTAAATATATATTTGTATATATATATATGTGTGTGTGTGTATATATATATGTATATTTCCTATATACTCTGGTAATTAAGTCTCAATTCCCCCAAACTACATGAAGACTCTGTAAAAAGGGGAATTTTACCACACTGTTCATTCAGTCTCTTCACCCTCTAGGATACAACTTATTTAAAAATATTTGCTAAATAAATTAATGTCCATAGTTTTTGTATCAGTAATTTATCTAAAACTTACACCACTGGTTAAGAATGAAAAACAATGAGAATTAGTCATAAGCCTTTGCATCTCCCTCATGGTTGAGATCTGGCTCTAAAATGTTCCTGGTGAGTGTCAGGGATAGTGGTTACCATAGCAACAAGGCGATACCTTGAGACAGAGACTCCTGGTATGTAGAGTGGACACTAGGCATGTTTGCAGGCGGAAAGTTACAGATTAAAGTACAGATTTCTTCTGGCCTCAACGCGAGACAAATTGGCAAAAGAAATTTATGTAGTGCCAGAAAAAAGATTTCCTGAAGAAAATAATGAAAAATGTAAGCAGAGTCTAGTTTTCAAAATTTAACCCTAGGTGTTCCTCGTCCCGTGTCCTTAGTGAACTTGGGTTACTGCACTGGCCTGATGCAGTTTAATTCTTTATAGAATATGTCTAGTCTATCACTTACATGGCTGTATACTCATCTTTCCTCAATGACACTTTCCCAGCATTCCCTGCAAAAGGAAAGGGTAACTACTTAGTAAAATGAATGTGGGGCTTTGAGCTCTTGATGATACACACCGTGTTTATATACACACCATGTCCCAAGACTGGTGGTTTTAGTGGTTTGTGATTACCAAATTCCACTACATCCCCCTCTGTAAAGAGTTTCCTTCACATTAACATCTAAAGGACTTCTTAAGCCTAGCATATTCAAAACTGAATGATCTTTTTCTCTAAAGATAGATCTCCCCACAGTCTTCTCATCTTGACTGATCATAGCTTTTAAGATTTGTTATGTATTTTATGTATGTGAATACACTGTCGCTCTCTTCAGACGCACTAGAAGAAGGCATTGGATTCCATTACAGATGGTTATGAGCCACAATGTGGTTGCTGGGAATTGAACTTAGGACTTCTGGAAGAGCAGTCAGTGCTCTTAACCACTGAGTCATCTTTCTAGCCCCATGATCATAACTCTTTCATTTTAGTTAATCAGACCCAAAGCCTTGGAGTCACCCTTGACCCATGGTGTGTTCACACTCTATTGCCAGTTTGTTAGGGTGTCATCAAAATCACTATAGAAGAGTTTTTACTTACCAGCTAGTACCATAGTTGGTCCAGGCACCAACTATGATTCTGTCCTCATGATAGTCTCTGTGCTTCTATCTTTACTCCACAGAGCAGGTTACACATGGTCCCCCAAAACATACATTTCTGTTTTAACTACCAGTACCTTCATTGTGGCCTTATTAAAGCCTTTACAGATAAGGTTGAGAATCAAGATAAGATGGAAGGATATGGGATTTGACCAGATCTAAGTCCAATAGCTGGTATTCCTTTTTTTGTTTGTTTGTTTGTTTTGGTTTTTTTTGTTTGTTTTGTTTTTTGTTTTTCGAGACAGGGTTTCTCTGTAGAGTCCTGGCTGTCCTGGAACTCACTTTGTAGACCAGGCTGGCCTCGAACTCAGAAATCCGCCTGCCTCTGCCTCCCAAGTGCTGGGATTAAAGGCGTGCACCACCACCGCCCGGCAATAGCTGGTATTCTTACAGCAGAAGAAGACAGAAAGCAAGAATGAAGTACATGAGAGAAGGTTACATGAAGGTGGGTCAGAGATTGAAGTGACATAGCTACAAACCTGTGATACCAAGGATTGCCAAAACTATCAAGATCTCAGAGGTAGGAAGGGAAGATTCTCTGTAGAGCTCTCAGAAGTGTGATCCTTTAATGATTCGACTTTGGACTGGGCTTAATAAATGTCTTGTTTGAAGCATAAATGTATAGTACTTTATTTTAGCTGCTTAGGGAATGAATACACTACAATCTAGTCCCTACCTGCAATCACAGGGACCCTCTACAAGTCAAAGTCAGTTATACCATGTTGTTGTGGGTGAGACTCACTACAACACCACGTAGCCTCTCTAACATCTCCAGTGACTTTCTTCTTCCAGCTAAAAACCAAATGCCCAGCAGTTACAGCTGTGAGCTCATCGCCGATGGTCTGCACTTACACTACCTCCTTGCTATTGCCCAGCAGCCCATTAACCTCTGCTTTGGAGCATTTATCCCAATAGTCTCAGTGCCTAGAACCTTCTTTGTCTGATCTTTTCATGGATGGAGTCTCACAAGTTCAATTATGTCTTTCCCTAGACATGAGTGTCTTACAAAGATGCCTCCCTTCTTTAAACCACACAACTTCTGTCAGTTGCCAAGCTCCAGGCTCAGTGTCTCCTGCCCACCTTTGTTTCTCCGCAAAAGCATCCATCTAATGCTTCTCTAATGTCTCCCGTTACCATGTCAGTGTTATAGTGCCATCTCTAACTTGATATTTTAATTTAAAGCATGAAGTTCATACCAGTAAAGGGCTTGGTCTGATAACAGATACATCCCCTCTAAGTGCCTGCAAATCACAGGTGATTAATCAGTATTCACAGGGTAAATTCACAGGAAAATGCAGGACCTGTGATGCTTTGCCAGCCTTGAATTTACACTATGACGACCTCATTGTTATTTGGATAGTTGCATAGAACATCTGTTGGTAATCCCAAACTAAATGATAATAATTGTCAATTTCTCACTTTTAGATAAACACGCATATGATTTTACACTGGATGAGTTTTCAGCAGAAAGTAATGCAAGTGTCAATAAATAATAAATAAACAATAAATGCTAGCAATTACTGATTCTGAGACATTCTTGTTGAAAGAAAGTACTAAGTACTTCAAAGCTTCCCTTCATCATGTTAGAATGGACCCTCTACGACCTCCATATTATCTATAATTAGATATTATTAAACAGTTGAGGATACAGATTAGATGTCCTCAACACCTGCCAGCCATGAAATCATCATAGGCTAAACCATTTAATCCTTAAGCATAAACTGAAATTGCAAACTACTTAGGTAAAAAAAAAAAAAAATGAGATCATGAATCAGCTGCTTGGGTAATTTTCCTATCTGCCAACAACTGCCCAGAAGAACTGTGCCCATGCACACAAGTCACACAGAAATGCATTTAACCTTGGCAGAAAATTAGTTGAACATATACTATATACTGGCAAAAAATGTGAAGATAACAGCTGTTTCATTTTTAGGTTAACTAGAAACAATATTTTATCTTTCAAGTCATTGGGGATTGTAGAAATGATAAAGTAAACACACACCCAGTTGGTAATTAAGAGCACATACTGCTCTTGCAGAGGATTCAAGTTCAGATTCCAGCACCTACATAGGGTGGCTCACAGCTTGTAGCTCCAGCTCTAGGGGATGTGACACCCTCTTCTGCCCTCCTTAGGCATTGCACTCACATGTACAAGCTCCACTAAACACACACACACACACACACACACACACACTTAAAAATAAAGTCTTAAAAATAAGGCAGAGGGAATGCAAATAACTAGATCAGGGAACAGGTTTAATTAGTAAAGTTCTTGCTGTGCAAGCATAAGTGTCACGTCCCCCTCGACCAGCAAGAAGGACACGACCACAAGCTCTTCCTTTTGCAGTTTATTCAGGCTCCTTTACACAGCTTTCTTGCTGCTTCATAGCTCTTCTCCGTCTCTCGTTCTCTAGCTGCTTACAAACTTACTTTCCTAGAGCTTCTCCCTTGGGTTCCAGCTATCCAATCGCTGTCTGCCAGTGGGCACTGCCGATAGGCTCACAAAAGGGAGGAGTGGCCAAGGCTAAAGCCATGGCCATATACTTGTTTACTACTAAGTGGAGATGAGGAGGGGGGGAAGTGCCAGGTGCCCCCTGGGGTATGGCTGTGGCTTCCCACACATAAGGACTTGAATTTGATCCCCAGCACTGACATAAAGCCAGGCACAGTAGCATATGCCTATAATCTCAGGATTGTGTGCCAGCCAGGTGAGTCAAATTGATGAGCTCCAGATTTAGTGAAAGACCTTGTCTGAAAAACCAAGGTGGAGAATGACTGAGGAAGGCACCTAACCTTGACCTCTGTCCACCACAGATGCACCTGAACTCACATGTGCATGTGCACACACACCACACAAAATAGAGAATTTCTATTGAATTATTAGTTATCTTGCCTACTTGTAGATAAAGGTGCCTTACTTAATAGTGTTTCCACATCTACTGCATGTATATTAACAATACACTAAAATAAACTCCATTTTATAGCTGAAAACTTGACAAAAAAAAAAAATCCCTCCCAATAAGAATCTAAGTATTGCCCGTGAAATGTAGCATCTTTCAAGTGCCCATCGAAATTCAGCCTCAGAATGAGCTTTGATTTAATTCCTGTAGCACTCAGCTCCTTGACAGTTCCTCTGGGTTGCTGGTGTTATTACAAGAGGGAACAATTTGAAACACATTCCCTCACAGTTAAAATGACTTCAGTCTGAATAGTTGTCTGATAACAACTTCATTGGAAAAGGGCATGCCAACTAATGGGTGTTAAAAATAAACCCAGCGGGGTAGAAATAAATGCACATGGGCATGAATACAATCTTCAGATGTCAGAATTTGGGTAGAAACAAAACAAAACAAAACAAAACTTCAAGTACAAGCTAATGACCATGCCCCTCTTTCCTTAGGAAGCTAACATCCTGTCACTTACTCAGGCCCTTACCACAACCTTCTCACTAGCAGTAAGTAGTTGTCCAAGTTAATGATAACTGACAAATGTAGTCAAGTCTTTGGTGTTGGGTATTAGATCACAGTCTCAAGCAAAGTCAAGTCTTTGGCGTTGGGTATCAGATCATGTACACATACTCCACCTAGGAGGGGACAATTCAGATCCAGGCAAACTCTATATTCGCCCTTAAAGCTTCTCTGAGTATGAAAAGCTCACTCCTGCCACAATAGCATACTATAAAGAAGCTCCCTAAGAAGAATGACACCATTCCAGACGATGCTATTTTCCACCTTTACAACAGAGCCCTTCATGTGGAAAGCACTGATAAGTACTTGCTGAACAAAAGAATAGTGTTCTCTGTTGGTGCACCTCTCATAGCGGACCTCTAAAATGGAAACCGTCTCATCGGCCTCGTAAGGAAGTTCCTGTACTCTCTACTCTGTCCTAACGGCCTTGTCTTGATGTCAGTGCATGCAGAGCTGCAGGTCCAAGCTTTACAGGCTTGTTTTGTGTTACTCTGGACTTTGCATTCTAGAGAAATAGTTTTGATAATGTAACGGACCCTAGGGTCTGCTTTAAGAGTTGAGGGAAGAGGACAAATATTAATTCAGCACAAGTATAGCAACCATCGTAGCATAATACAAAACAGTAGGATAACAATATGGAAGAGAATTTGCCCAGCTAATCACCTCAAATGATGCTCAGATAGTATTCCAAGGTGGTCCTATTGGCCTGATAACTCTGCACAAATAATTTTGACTTTTCTGTGTATCTATCTAGAAGCTTGTCTGTCTGTTGATAAACCTTTACGAGATCTCAGAACATGATCACAGTCATTCTCCCTCACTTTAAACTGAAAGGATTGATAAGTCTTCTAAATTCTTGGCAATATAAGGAGTCCAAACAACTCACCAGGATATAGAAATCCTTGAAATCCATTATAAATTCCCTGAGGATAGCTCATCTCGTGACACTGCCTTTTACCCCTCCTCTCTCACAACCCCATACTCATATAAAGAGGATGGATACATACTTAGAATACATACATATGTATGTATATATATGTATATATGTATCCTCTATTCCTGGCATCTCTGTCCTTTTTCATGTGATCTCTTCTGCTAACAATGCTTTCCATGTGTTTTCTACCTTTAGCACTCACAATTAAGTTTCATAAAGATTTATTTTCTTACATATTTTAGGGCTTTGTCTGCATCCATCTCTGCATACCAGAAGAGAGTGTCAGATCCCATTATATATGTTTCTGAGCTTCCATGTTGGTGCTGAGAATTGAGCTTAGAATCTCTGAAAGAATAGCCAGTGTTCTTAACCACTGAGTCATCTCTCCATCCCTTCATTGTCTTTATTTTTTTATTAGATGTTTTCTTATTTACAATATCTCCTTTCCCAGGTTCCCCTCCAAAAAATGAAATAAAATAAAATAAAATAAAATAAAACTAAAACAATCCCCTATTCCCTCCCCCTCCCCCTGCTCACCATCCCACCCCCTCCTACCTACTGGCCCTGGCATTCCCCTACACTGGGGCATAGAACCTTCACAGGGCCAAGGTCCTCTCCTCCCATTGATGACTGACTTGGCCATCCTCTGCTATACGCATGCTGCTGGAGCCATGAGTGCCCCCATGTGTACTCTTTGGTTGGAGTTTTAGTCCCTGGGAGCTCTGAGGGTACTAATTAGTTCATATTGTTGTTCCTCCTAAGGGGCTGCAAACCCTTCAGCTATTTGGGTCCTTTCTCTGCTCCTTGATTGGGGACCTTTTACTCAATCCAATGGATGGCTGTGAGCCTCTACTTCTGTATTAGTCGGGTACTGTCAGAGCCTCTCAGGAGACAGCTATCTCAGGCTCCTGTCATCCAGCACTTGCTGGCATCCACAATAGTGTCTAGATTTGATGATTGAATATGGGAAGGATTCCCAAGTGGAACAGTCTCTGAATTGTCCTTCCTTTAGTCACTGCTCCATAGTTAGCCTCTACAACTCCTTCCATGGGTATTTTGATCCCCCTTTTAAGAAGGAACTAATTATTCTCACTTTGGTCTTCCATCTTCTTGAGTTTCTTATGGTTTGTGGTTTGTACTTTGTGTATTCTGATCTTCTAGGCTAATATCCACTTATCAGAGAATGCATACCATGTGTGTTCTTTTGTGACTGGGTTACCTCACTCAAGATGATATTCTCCAGGTCCATCCATTTCCCCAAGAATTTCATAACTTCATTGTTTTTAATAGCTGAGTAGTACTCCATTGTGTAAATGCACCCTACTGCAGACATGTTCCAATCTGTTCCTGCACCATACATAGCCAGGAACAACCTGACGCCATGGTTTAATCCTTCATCTAGATTGCTAAAGTCCTTTTTATTAAACTTCTAATGTCATATGCAGCCTGCAAAGATGACAGCTAATAATCCTCTGTTCCTGCAAATACATATCCTTCCTTTGATGTATTTATCAATCGTTAATTTTTTCACTGTCTTTCTGTGACTTTAATGGTGTCAGTTTGATGAATACTCTTCCTGTTCTGGATCTTTACAAGAATAATCAAAGAGTCTTACCACTCTGGATATTCCAGCTGAGACATCAAGCATGAGTAAAGCAAATTTGCCATGCTAGTTTCTCATTAAATGTGGCCATCTGAGCAGTACCATGTGGTACAGAACCACCAATATGATAGCTGACAACCATTGTTTCATGACACTAGGTTATGGGGTGAGCTATTTCTCAGCAATAGATAACTAAACATTCAATATCATGTACTACACTTACAAGTATTTGTGTCTAATTGCTTGTGACATTGGACTTTCTACAGATAACAGCAGTAACATCTTTCTTCAGAATGCTCTTCTGCTCTATGGACTTTCTACACCTTGAAAAAAGTGAAACTCAATGTATCCTCCTTTGAATTTGGAATGGTCCTGTGGACTTTTTCGTGACAACATTATGTAGAACTAACAGTGCATGACTTCCATTGTTAGTTCAAGAGATCTTTGGTTTCTACTTTGAGTCCCCTCGCTCCCTCCCGTACTCCTTTTGGATTTCAGCAACTATGCTAGAAGAAACTACACTTCTAGGGCAGGCCATAAGTAGATGCTCCAGCCAACACCTACAACTAAGCCCATTGATTATTTTACTCCAGAAACCAAACCTGAGGGCGAGGAAAGACACTAGGTATTCCCCATAGAAGGAAGAAACAACCACTCCTAAAAAGCCTTGTCTGAATCCTTGACAATAGAATCTCAAGGCAGAGCAGATTGTCATTTTAATGAAAAAAACAAGGGTCGTTTGATATTCGTCAATAGATTATTAGAATGCTTCCCAGTGGGACAGGCTTCCTCAGAATTGTATCCCAGTTGGTAGCATGGTTCCTGAGCCATGAAGAAGACACTCATCAAATACCTATCTGAGTATGCCTTGACGCTAGTTTGCTAATGTTCTGTGGGGATGCTTATTATATATAATTTTGGACACTTTTATGTTAAAGTTATATAGGGAAAGAATTGCAGACTAGGTTTGTCATTCTGTTTTCAGAATTTGTACCGTCAACCTTTCCCTTTTTTTCTTCATCGTACGAAATCTTATGAAAGTTGGACCTAGAAAACTAAAATGGAAGAAAATAAAGGAGAGAACTCAGTACATTGAAAGTCAGTCCAGTTCGGCTAAGTACGGGTCATTTGTTCCCTTTTCCAAATTCTTCATCTTGTGCTCCCTGTTCCGTTTTATAGGAGGGAAAGTATTTCTAATGTCCTGTATGATCATGGCTTTTCTTTCTCCTAAAAATCAAAATTAATACCAAAATGCTGCTCAGCGCAATTCTTTAGTTGCTTAACTCAATAAAATGTCTATAACATTGAAAAGTACTTTTAAAAATATGTCTTAAAAGCCAATATATGGTAACTGCCTTTCCTTAGGAGCTCACTAGTTTTTCCAGCTTTTTCAGGAAATGAGGTACTCAGGTGAATTTTCCAGATAGCCTCCTCCTCCTCAGAGGACTTAAAAAGTCCATAAATCTTCTACCATGTGGAGTCAGTTACCCCTGCAGCACCCTAACTGAACAAATATAGCCTGACCAACCCTTGTAGCTTCAGTAAATCAGAGGCTTAGGAGCTTCCAGTTTAAAATTCCATAAAGACTAATGACTACATACACAGAGCTGAGAGCTCACTGGAGCAAACCCCACAGAATGTATCCATGGAAAGTGGTTCAAGTTTACTAAACCCCCTCCTAGCTTTCACATCATTTCTTTAGAAACGTAGATTGTATAGGACTGGTCCCACAGGCCAAGGCCACAAGTTCATTTCTGTTCTTGACAGCCTGACTGTGGGATGGGGATGTCAAAGTTCTCAGGCCACACTGATCCAGATAACAGTTAAAGTGCTGCCTCAGAATTTCCCAATACGCACATGAAAATGTTCTTCTGTGTAGAGATCTTATATGTTTCTTTCACCATGATTCCGTTAGCCAGGTTCTTGCTGATAACTTCAAGTACTTGGCTCTGAACGTATCTACCTGTATTGCAGCTATATGTATGTCAGGACCAGATTAATGCCGAGAACAGAAAAATGAACAACTTAAGTCTTCCCACTATAGAAAACCTGTCTATCAAGAATGAGAGGCAAGCAAGGTTTCCTAGGAACATAGGGTCATTTGCTTTCACATTGCCGGGGGATCCCTTCAAGTGCTACTGCAGACTTGAACTGTGTCAAAGACCCTGAGGCCTACAAAAGCAAACCTATTTACTGTTGGAGTAGAAGGCTTATGGGAGAAGTTTCATGACAGCTGCAATGAGTTATGAATGTAATAATAGCAGCAAAGGGTGGGGTGGGATGGGCAGGGTCCTGTAAAGAAGAGTCTGGGTTTCCAGGAAGCATCTTGAAATGAAGTGCTTGAGCTGTGTGCTGAAGAGTGTGCAGACATCCATTCTGTGAGAGTCAGTTTGCTTTTCAACGGGGCTTTTCCAGGGATAGCATAATAATGGGCCAAGGCAACTAAAGACAGGGGGAGAGGGAAGACTGAGAAGGCCCCAGGTAGAATTCCATGCTGTCAACAATGATGTAGCAAAGGGTTTTAAGCAGAAAGACTCATGATGGAGACAACAGATTTAAGGGATACAAGGCAAAAACCCAATGAAGATTCTGTTGCTATAGGCTGAGCAAGAGATAATGACTCAGGACAAAACCAGTGGTTATGGGGACTTCAAGAAGTCACAGGTCTTAGGGAAACTGAATTAGCAATGATGACTCTGTGCAGCATAACTCCTAGTGGCCAGTCTTTTCTGGTCAAATATATCGCTAAATACAAGAACAAGGATTAGTACTTGCCTGTGGAATTAAAAGAGGCAAATCTTTGGTAGAACTTCCTTTTAAATGGCATTGTTCAATGGCAACTGATGACTATTGTTAGTCACAGGGACACCTTTACTATTTGATTATTCGCGCCTTTCTTGCTGTTTGCTGTCTCCAAGGCTGTGCTTATAGTGAGGCAAGCAGTGCTGAGTGTAATCAGCCCTTTTATATCTAAGTGGTCATTGAGGCAAGTACTGACTCATTCGCTTAGTAGCTCTGTGTCCTTGGACAAGTTATTTGACCCTTTTAAAAATTAAGCAAGTTAATTTGCATTTTCATTTTAGTAATTAAATGGTAGTTTTCATTCCACCACTTTCATACATATATGTCATGCTTTCTACTCATATGTCCTCTTGTCCTTCTTTCTCCCTCCTGCTAGTCTTCTTCCTTCAAAATAATTTCTCTTCTGCTTTCATGTCAGATAGATAGATGATAAAGATAGATAAATAGATATGTAGGTAGGTAGGTAGGTGGGTGGGTGGGTGGATGGATGGATGGATGGATGGATAGATAGATAGATAGATAGATAGATAGATAGATGTTAGATATAGACAGAGAGATGATAGATAATTGGTACAGACAGATAGGATAGATGATGATAGATAGATAATTAATAGACTTCTGACTACTAGACCCCAAATCTGAAAGTTTCCATGAATTCCTAATAGTGCCAACAACTTGGAGTCAAGTCTTGAACATATGAAATTTGGGGGGATATTCAAAACCTAAACCGTGATACTTTTAAACAACAGAAATGTAAGCTTGCCATCAGCACACAAAGGCATTTGCTACCACAACCTGAAAACCTGAATTCAAACCCCAGAATTCACATGGTGAAAGCAACTCTTGCAGGTGGTGCTCTGTCTTCCATATGTGCTATAGCACATACATACATACATACATACACACATACACACATACACACATACATATAGGCAGACAGGCAGGCAGAGACATATGTGTGCACACTACAGAGACACACACCCACATAAATAAAAAATTAATTTGGGAAAAACATAAAGTTGAATGAGTATGAAATGGGGGGTGGGTGCATATGACCGAAACATGTTATATAAAATTTCCAAAGAAATATTTTTTTAAAAAATATACTTATGCTGCTGAAATAACTGAGTGGATAAAGGTACCTGCTGCCAAGCATAAAAACCTAAGTTCCACCATCACACACTGAATAGATAAGTAATAAATGTAAAAAAAATTAAATGTGTTCCTCTGCGTTTTGGAGGCTTAAGAGTCAATATCCAATGTACTGGTACATTTGGTGTCTAATGAGGGACAATTTCATCTTTACCCACCTAAGTGGCAAATAGTGATAAATAATTTTAAAACATTATGCAAATGTAAGGAATGTCTCCTTCTTGAAGACCTTTGGAATATCTAAGTCCTTGTGGAATTTTGGTGGCTCTTTTTTTCAACCAACTACTTGAAAAGTGTCATACAATCAGTACAACTGCTAACTCAATTGTCCCACTTATCAATTCTGTGATTATCATCAGTATATGAAGTGTCAATTTCTGATTTCTTTGGAGACTCAGTTGTGTCGTGTGATGTTTGTCTGGGAGCTGTCTTATGAGAGGATGTTTTGCTGAGGCAGGCATATGAGATGTTTTGCTGGAACTGACACTTGGGAGGGTACATAGTACTTAGAAAGAAGATGAATATAATCCCACAGACAGTGAGAGGGTGCTCT
>JADRCC010554876.1:0-17675 GCA_019843855.1 Hylomyscus alleni | reverse complement strand
CTGCCTCCTCTTAGGTCGCAAGTTCACTCAGCTTTTTAACACACTTCCTTTCTTTTCTCAACTACTCCTCACTAACTCAGACTGCTGTACCTTCTGTTATCATTTGTCTCGAGGGTTTCCTTCGCCTTACTGGACTTCACAGACAGATATAGCTCCTTAGAATATTGAAGCTATCTCTTTGAAACCTCCCTGGGGGGGGGGGGGGGAAATGTCTGCCTAAGTCAGTCAGACTGTATAGGAGAAAAAGAAACAAGAGAAAATCCTCCCAAACGATCTGCCTGTCTCGGAAGGGAGCGATCTAGGACAAGTTCACGGGTCACACGAAAGTCTAAGCTTGGTGGCCCTGAATGGACACTTTCTCTTGTGCTGATAATAGAATACCATCTGCATTACACTCTTATTATTCTCAGGCTATTAGAAAAGCCTTATGCAAGTAAAGTAAGGCTTAATAACAGGCAGAAACACACCTGACTTGGGCAACCTTAGTGTACATCTTTTGAAGAGACTATGGGTTGGAGGGATTGTTGCCACACACAGAGGAGGGAGACCAGTAGGGAAAGAATGAACTAAGTAAGTAGAAAGGAAGGCATTTTCTGTGGAAGTATGGTGGGCCTGTTGCTTCTCTGGTAGCTCTGGTAGAAAACCTTCAAGGACAAGGCTGCTTCCCAGAAGCAGCTGAGAACAGGAAAGGCAGAGGAGCCCTCCTGGTACCTGTCTTGGCATGATGGGATTGCTCAGTGATGCTAGCTCAGTAGCCCGTGTGCCCTCGTGGTCATTTTTTTCCTGAAGCACTAAAGGGGTTTCCCTGCCCATGGATGGAGTAGTGAAATAGACCAGGCAGCCAGCAGTGGGCAAAAAGGATGATGCTGATTTTCACAGATTCAAAAATGTAAGGAGGTTGGAAAAGGTAAGTAGAGAGACTGACCTGAAAGAGAAAGGCAGTTCGAAAGCCACTGCTGGATCCCACTCCTCAGCTGAGCTGCTTTCTCTTCAAATCCATAATATTCATGGGGATAACTGGGCTTTTTCTCATTAAAGTGACTTGGTAAAAACAAACAAACAAAAACACTTTTAAAGGCATACCGTACCCTGTCTTGCCATTTTAATTAGCATAGAGCAAGGCTGATTTTTCTTACGGTCAGTGAAATTGACTCACTTTTTTTGCATTTTCAAAAATGCATAGAGATATGGAATAAGTAGTGCACTGTAATCAAGATAGATATCAGAGTTCCACAAAATAGCCCCCCCCATCATGTCCCAACTAATTACCCTCGTAGACCCAGGCGACCCTTGGTCTGTTCTAAATCTACATCACAAGGTTAGGCTCAAGAATTCATTTTTGCTGGTATAATAACAATGCCAACTCCAGAGCACGGTCATTGTCCCTAATTAAAAAGACTCAATATGCTCCAAACCTCCAAAACATTTTAGAGTGTCAGTAAGACGCCATCATTTGGAGCATTTGGGTTTTTCAGACGAGTAGTGCTCTAGTAAGGCAGTAAGGTCTACTTCACTCTAGAAATTTCCAAAATCTGAAACACGTTTGGTTTCCAGGAATTTCAGGTAAGTAATATTCCATTCACATTCATACTATTTTAGACCAAGTCACATTTCTAATGTGCCAGGCTTGACTTGAATTTTATAGATAAAGAAACTGAGGCTTTGAGAAAGTTTAGAGTGTGAAAGAAGAAAGAATGGCCTGTAGCTATGTTATGGGTCTGAAATCATTCAGAAATTGCCCAGTCAATTAGAAATTCACATGGTCAAAAACTGACCATGAATACATTTAATAAATAAGAGGTTTTATTAAATACAGTCACAGGCCATGGATACTGGGCCAGGTGCATTCCTAAGACTCATTCATGTTCAGACTGTGGTACCAAATTACCTTAGTCAGGGGGTTATAAAGGCAGAATTCACAAAGCTAGGTACTTCCTAGCCTCGTGCAGTCAGAGACAAGCATACATCCTGGTGTACTCACTGCTTGCATGTGATCAAGCACACATTCTGTACAGTTAGTTTGTTTACAGAAGTAAAGACATACAGCTCGTTTTCTTACATGAACAAAGGCCACCAACATTCAAGGAAGTTATATGTCCTTGATCAAGTAGGACTTACAGGTTAGAGGCAGTTTTGATTTATAGATCTCTTAAGCACAGTGATTTCAAATTAAACCATAATGTTAACCTGCATAATAAAGGGGACATCGCGTGGCTTCATTATAAGACTGTCTGACTCTTAGATCTATTTTCTTATTTTAAGTGAGATAATTTTTATTCTTAACTATGTGTGGATGTGGTAGCTGGTGAGGGGGTTTGTGCATGTATGTCCAGATGATAGAGGATTATCGAGGGCATTAAAGACCCTGGTGCTGGAGTTCTGAGACATGATCTTCAGACCTGCAAAAGCAGCAAGCATTCTTAACCACTAAGCCATCTTTCCAGCCTATGTCTGTTTTCTTAACTTTGGTCTGACTATGTGCCTTCAAAAGATCCAGATTGTAGGACACAGTGTAAACTTTCTAGAAAGCGGGGTGCTAGAATCCTCTTAATTAAAAAAAAAAAAAACAATAATCACAAGGGAGGAGAGATACAGGTAAAGATTTGGTAAATTTTACTAATAAGGAAATAAAATCATTAATTCAGTATAACATGAGGCCATGATCCTAGAATACCTTCCTCACAACCTTTGAAAATGTAGAGAAAACAAAGTCTAGAACCCTTATACTCCGATACAGACATGTATGTCTGTAAAGCAAATCTAGATAAACTAGATGAAGTACTATGGCTGCTTCACAATGCCCTGAAAACTTGTAAAATTCCTAAGCAGGGAAAATGATCTTTAATCCATTGCTTATGTTTCAGGTTGGAGTCCCCAACCCGATCTCTAGTGATGGAAGCCCCAAAAGGAGTAGAAATAAATGCAGAAGCTGGCAACATGGAAGCCACCTGTAGAAGTGAGCTGAGACTGGAGTCCAAGGATGGAGAGGTAAGGAGTAGGAGGGACAGAAACTGGGAGTCCACGGGTCCAAAGGCCTACCTTTCCCCTAGGCTGGTTAGCACTGAGATATATTAATATCAACCAAGGATCCCATAAGAGGGTTGAACATCATGATTATGAATTAAACCCATAATGCACAAATGTTATGATTAGTTATTTGTGAAGTACTGGGATAATACTGTGTATGTATCACAAGTGCAACATTAGGTGACTGTGAAAATGAACACCATTTCCAAATTCTCTCTTTCCCACGGCCTTAAAATAAGATTCAGTTCACCCACATAATTAAGTTGTATATCACACCCATGTGGCTGAAATGAACTTAATCCACATGAAATCATTTCATGTTGTGTGCTCGGGTTCTCTTTGTGCTACCCAAGTCAGAATGAACCACACACTAACAGGGTCCAAGTAGATGGCCAAAGAGTAACATGTTGTTGACACCCCTCACCCCAACATAGTCAGGTCCTTGAACACAAATGCCACCTGTAATTTCATAGACAAGATAAGCTAAGTTCTCCTAGAGGCAGGAGTCTGCTCTGCCTGCAGATTATAAAGAGACTCTTTTCAAGTGTTCATAGGTTAACTGTGTTAGTTAAGAATGAAAATAGGCCAGCCTGGTCTACAGAGTGAGCTCCAGGACAGTCAGGGATACACGGAGAAACCCTGTCTCGAAAATACAAAAATAAATAAATAAATAAAATATAGTGACAACCTGACTTTCTAAGATAAAATGCTAGTCTCCCTTGCCTACCTACTTAGAGGGCATCTGGCTCACCCTGCATCATTATAGCCACTCAGTGAATGTTTAAAAAAATGTTTGGTAGACATTTCCTGTTTTTGTTTTAAAAGAATTTGTCTGATACAGCCTTCCATCGTAACAATCGCCTCTTCAAATAGCCACGAACTGCCAGAAGGTTCCTCATCTAGGCAGCTCAGACTTGACCTCTAGAGAAGGCAGTTATCTCCAAAAGCCTAATGACACCTTTCACCACAGCTTATCATATATATATATATATATATGGCATTTCTGAAAGTGTATTCTGTTGGATATCGGTGCCACCATTAGAAAAAGAAAGCAAGGCGGTGGCTCACTAACCTTTTAAATCATCGATAATACCATATATTCTGCTGTCTTCTAGAAGCTTCATATTGGCCACGGACATGCAGTGTCCTGAAGTAATGAAAACTAATGTGTCACTCCTACATTTTTTTTTTTTGACTCTGTGACACTCTTCTTAGTCTGCGTATTACACTTCTGGAAACTGCTGCTATCGAATATTGCTAGAATATAGGCTTGGGTGAGGTCAGAGGCTGTCTTATCTCCACTGTCAACATGGCTCAGCACATAGTAGGTACTTTCAAGGCTTAAATTTAATGGAATAGTCAGCTTTCTGAGTGTCAGGAACTTGGAAAGTGGCCTCTGACTGATTCTTTCTCTCCTATTCGTTCTCTCTAGATTAAGTTAGATGCTGCGAAAATCAAACTACCTAGACTGCCTCGTGGATCCTACACACCCACAGGAACGAGGCAGAAGGTCTTCGAGGTCTGCGTCTGCGCCAATGGGAGGCTATTCCTGTCCCAGGCAGGAACTGGTTCTACTTGTCAGATAAATACAAGTGTCTGCCTTTGAAAGACTCTCCATAGTGGACAATTGTCGGCAGCATAAAGGCCCTTTTTGGCTTGAGACACTGGCTGCCAGCTATTTTTACTAGAACACAGAAAGCCTATCAAAGCCCTTTTGTGTGTGTGTGTGTGTGTGTGCGCGCGTGCGCACGTGTGTATGTGAGTGTGTATGAGTGAGTTGTATGTGAGTGAATATAAATATATATAAATATATATAAATAAATATATATATCCTCTGTATAAAATGAGGTTTCAGTACAAAAGGAACCACGGGTGACCCTGCGACATCATCCCACTGTCATTTTTCTGCCCCATTCCCATCACCCACATGACAGAATATAAGCGTTCATTCAGGCCCAGCATTTCCCAGGCAATTTCAAATTACACAGCGGGTTGAGCACCCACAAAAATATCCATTGATATGTTCAGGAAATCACCTAGCTTCTCTCGTAAAGTCATTAGAGGCAGTGATGGCGGGAATCTTCAGGTCACTCTCAAGTGCTGATCTACTGGTCCAAAAGAAAATACAGACCACCTGTAATCCCAGCACTAAGGATGTTGAGTTGATGTTGGCCAGCCTGGGCTACATAGTGAGACTATGTTAAAAACATAGACATTTGCTTTCCCCTTTCTTAGCTTCAGCCAAGCTGATCACGTTCTTCTCTTCAACATAAGGATGAGGTAAAACCATAGAAATTAGCCATAAGAACTCAAAATGGCCACCCTACTTTGCAGGCCAACGTAGATCTGTGACTAAATGAATAGGGGTAGGTCGTATTGAATTCTGAAATAACTTAATCCACTCGCCTAAGTTCTATTATCCAGCTTCCTTTAAACTTACATATTCTACAGTCAATGAGTAAGAGCTTTGAAATAAAAGTAAGAGCTTTCACCATAGAAGAGAAGACCAGTTCCTCCTCTCTAGGCTAGAAACCACTCAATGGCCTTACAAGGAAAGAAGATGAGCGAAACATCTAAGGGAAAACAGTCTCACAAGCTTTTAGGCTCTCCTTCCTGACTTTATCCAACAGATGGACTCAAAATTATTAAATCAATCAGAATCCCAAAGAGTGAGCTCCAGATCCCAGGAGACGTCGTTTTAAGATGAAAATCTAAGAGAACCACGGGGAAGCTAGCTAATTCTCACACGTTTCTTGAGATGAGTGGGCCATTTAAAGACATGTCATCTTTTCAAGGGCTTGCACAATCTCTCTTACTTTGCTCTTATATATTTTGTCAGTGCTGGGCTATTCATATTCCTTAACTCACCGTTGCATTTTTCCCTAGAAGTCACAAACCTAAGACTCTACATGCTGCCAGAATTGCTAATGGCAAGTTAATATAAACAGGGTCATGTGTCTGCATCAGAATCACTGTGTTCCCTGGGCTCAGCAGCACCCACTCCCCATATATGAAAATAGCTCTCTAATTCCCGCCATCAGCTACCTCTTAACACCCCACCTTCATTACCATGCCCCAGGGTCACCCTGGCCAGCTCTTGTGCTGGGACAGGGGATTATACTCTCTGTTCAAAGAGGGGGAAACGTGCCTATGCCTTAAGCCAATGCACTCAGCAAGGAGAAGCACATCCTATTTATCTTGTTACCTGTAGTTTATTTTGGGTGGTTAGAGGGAAATGGTTTAGTCATGGCTGGACATGAGAAACTGGTAGACAAACCAGTTTTCACATTTAGGATCTGAAGAGCCCAGAATGGAGGTGTAACTGGCTTAGAACATCCTTGAAGCCAACAGACAAGCAGTGACCCTACAATTTTGAATGAAGTTGTATTTGTAGGCCTGAATGGCACTTGTTTTTTTTGTTGTTTTTGTTTGCCACAAGGTTCTAATTTTTCTTACTTCACAAGATAAATGGTTTGTTATAGGAGACAAAAAAGAAGTTTGCTATTTCTGATATGACATGCAAGCATCTATCTGAGGTTTGTACACATGGGATGTACTCCTCAGTTGCTTATTGCCACAAAGAAGGGACTTTCCTATCCTGACTCATGACTTGGACTTCTGGCTTCTAGGCCAGGCCTGGCTCCCCTCACCCTCTCTGCATATCTTATACAGAGGTACTGGGTGGGTCAATCTTAGGGCAAGATCCTTAAAATTGTTCCATTTGCAGGATGGAACTCTAAAAGGGGATCCTGTGAGAGTCCTTGGGTCAATGGACACTGGTGTTACCAGTATCTTATAGTCCCTTTCTGCCAGGATCTACATGTCTCGCATACACGGGTATCATTTCAAGTCACAAAAAGCCCTTCTTAGCTCTTAGAAATACCTATCCCGCATCATTCAAATAAACAATAACTCTGAAGTCCCTTGGGTTCATAAAGAAAACAGGTTTGTCTGAGGCAGGTAGAAGGGGTGTTTTCTTTTGTGTAAACGAACAAACTGCCTTTGCATCTCACACCTGTCATCTAAGGATAAGAAGAAGTCACAAAGTCCCCTGAACCTCTTCTGATTTTATTTATCAGTTGTGACATAAAAGTCATACCCCTCGTGGATTTTATGACAATTAAAAACTGCCGTGGTCACACATGCCAAATTGAACCCTAGAGCAAGCAAGTAAATCAAGCAATCATGATCTTGATTCATACACGAACACACAATAAAAATAATATCAATTGGGGATATAAATCAAGAATCTCTGGAGGAATACATGATACAAAATTGTGGTTAATTCTGTCTTTCAGTTATGTTAAAGGACCACAGTTCACCGAGGTAATAAACAGGATCTCTGGCATGAGTAAGATTATGTATTTCAGTTATGACTAGAAACTGGTAAAATGAATCCTTTGTTAGTCAACGGACTTCTTGTACCTCCCCACCTAATGCTCTCCCACAAGAGCATTTGTTCATAGTCACAAAAGAAACTTTCACCAGAATTCTTGGAGTGGGGTTGGGGGAGGAGGGAATCAGCATTTATATTAATGTCTGCTAACCCCTACTTTTTAGAAAAAAAATTAGTCTTTCTGGTCTTTATATATAGTATCTTCTAGATAATCATACCTCTGGGTCTATTAAGCAGTATAATAACATGATTCAAACAAACCTTCAGCCCCCTAGAATTTCTGGTATGCTACTGGTATGCTACCATTCTTCAGAAAGCATTTTACAAATCAAAGTGTGTTCTCCAGATATATTTATTACTTTCTTCTGTTTGGCAAGTCCATTCTGAAAATCATGAGAGTTCCATTTGGAGGGACTACTTCAAGATGGCAGATGTTTTGAAATGCTCCATGGTGGCATCTGTCTAGATAGAAACTTGATGTGTGGCTCCATAATGGTTAAGTGACTAAGGGACAACACTAACAGAGTTGAACTGGTTTTTAGCTTCCTTCTAAAGGTTATTCTCTCTTTAGATAAATGTTATTGCACATCTACAAACCATAGACCAAAGATTGCTTGAGGGTTGACACTATTGAAGGGTCAATAAACTATGAATTGGAGACTAAGCCTCATTCCATGGCCAGCAACATTTACATGTTACATATGAGCCATGTCACTCTATACCCCCCACAGTTGACTTCATGGCCGCCAAACCATTATGATTATATAGCCCTTCATAAAAAGCATTTGCTGACCCCTGAGCTACAGGTCACTTATGGAATGTGTTACACATAGTGGAACAGAAGGTGGATTTCTCAGTAACTGTGTTTCCCTGGGGGGTTGGGAATATGAAATTTGAAGTATTTGAAGAATTTGAGTATTTGAAGAAGAAAGACTTGACTAAAAGAGAAGGCAGATCAGAGGACTTGGGGTAACAGAAGAAGTGGAATGAAAAGAAGCTTGTGAACGAGCAAGATGTGCTCCCATTGCTGTCATTCTTTCCAGAGAAGCTTTGATAGGTGTTTCTCAGGTGACTAATGTTTGACCAGAAGTGAGCGAAGGAGAGTGATCTTGATTCAGTTTCTTTCCTAAAAATTCTTGAGTCTATCTGCACCCAAAAAGATTGCATCTTTCCATGTGCCAGAGAGACTTCCACACCTAGGTCCTCCAGAGAATAGTTTTGACCTTATATGACCTCTGTTACCTATACCTCCAGTGTAGCCAGTGTTCCTACAGCCCCACATTAGGCACTGAATAACAGGAAGGATGAAAAACAAGGACACCTTTATATATGTAGGAATAAGTAACCATTGAGGGCCTTTCCACAGAGCCATTTCTAGGAGTGACCAGATGAACAGCAGTTTACCCTTGCTCTTAGGAATTTGGGTCTTCTCTTTGCTCCTTGGAGTGGAGGGAATACAAAAAGGGGTGTGGTGGGGGCATGTTTCTTATTCACATACCTCTCTGCTTCTGTGCAGTAAGACAGAATCCCACTGTAGATCTGTCCCTTTTGCGGATACTGCCTTTGTACTTGGTATGCTAACTCTGCATCATGATAAATGGAGCTTGGAGGATGTGAATATTCACCTTGGAGAGGCAGGATATGTTTCAATGAGAATGTCCACCATTTTTGGTCCTTAACTACATCGTGACAGGAAAGCCCTCTGCCTTCCATATGAATACATTAGAAGGATCCGGTTGGCAGAACGAGGGTATCCTGGTTTTATTTATTATAAACAAAAGGTAGCATAATGCTTGGGCCAAAGTATTGAATTGATTTGCATTTTAAGCACCAATCTTTTTTTTTTTAAGGATCAATAAAATGAAAAAAAAAATCTTATTTATGTAAGTTGTAAACAAGACCAGATCTCTCTCCCCACACTACACACCTTAGGTAGTCTTAGGTACAAAGACAAGATGATAATCAGCTCCTTGAATGGTACATTGGCATGGTGCACCCGTAGCAGGCAGGTGAGGGGACAGTTCTAATGAAAGAAACAACCTTAGAAAACAGGTCTTTCATCTCAAAGATAAAATATCTCTCTTGCAGTCTTTCATCATGTTTTTCCCTTGGAGGAAGGCTTCCCCGATTCCAACATATTTCCATTAAAATAGTCGAAACCTACTGCATTGGAATGTCAGATGCATCTCTTCCTCTGTGGTAATCGGAATTTAAAATTATACAGTTGCCTCTGAATTCCTCATTCACAAAGCCAAGCCACTGATAAGTGATAAAGCAGCCAGCAGCCTGCTGCTCCAGCCAGCACAATGCACCATAGGCATTAGGCACTTTCTAAAGCAATGTGATTCAGAAGAGTCTTAAAAGCTTTCTTCATAATGGAGTCCTTGAAATTTGTCGAGGCAGGTCTGAATGGCAAAGGGAAAAATAATTTCTCATGGGAGGTCCTCTTTCTGAGTCTAGTTAGAGCACAAGCGTAGAAGAAAATCCCTTGGTGACATCCATGCTCGTGCAGGTTATTTGGTGCCCCGCCCCTTCCCCCTGCCTCGACGCCCAGTTTTGCTTTTGAAGAAATGGACAGAGTAAGAAATCAGTATCTTCTTTTGAGGAAGATAGAATGTCATGAGCCTTTGATGCAATAGGGAGGGTTAAGTCACAACACAGGATTAATGATGCCATCAGACCCATCCATAAAGAGTTACAAGTGTATAGCAACAGCAGTGCCAACTGCTGCTCTTCAAGCCTAGCCACAGACAGCATCGGGACATGCTCTGAGTTTACAACTGGAATAGATCAAAAAGAACAGTTGCTGGAAGCAAGAAGCAGCTTTAAAGTCCCAGCCTACCTGTCCTCCTAGGACATGAGTCCTCGGCCAAAAGCCTCACTCAGCGGGTTGCCATCCTCAGTGCAAAGTGTGTGGCTTTTGCTTCCTCACTAAATATAACAATTTTAAAGCTGTCCTTGCCAAGAAAATAGGAAAGGAAACATATGTGTAATATTAAAAAAAAAACCTACCCTGCATACCCAGTGTGTCTTCAAAATCCATGTTTACATTTGTGTTGCAGAAAGCAGAAGATAGCTTAGATTTCATAAAGTAAGAGACTCCAAACTAGACTGTTCATTTAGTTCAGTGGTACAACAGTGGATTGTCTGAGGACCTGGAAATGACAGTGGTCCGTGGGGAAGACATTACTGTTTAGTGTTCCTGTTAACATGACTTGTGAGACTCTCGGATGTTGTTTTCAGAACAGCAGAAAAGCTATAACACCACCACAAAAGGGGTCATGTCTTCAAAACTCATGCATAAAACAAGAAGTTTCCTTGGATCCACAGCCTACCCTAAAATATGGAAAGAACTAGACTCTATGTTCCAATCATTTTCAGAATTGTATACTAATAGTAGTCATTGAACTGTGGACTGGGTGCTGTGCTAAATGCTTTATATACAGCCGGTGAGTTCCGTACATTAGAGTTGAGCTCCCTACAAGGTTCTAATTCACAGCTATGAAAACACTGTGACTTCAAGAAGCTAAGAAACACATTCTAATTCAACTATCTATAAAATGACCAAGCCAGAGTGTGAGCCTCACTCCTGAGGAGCCACCAACATTTCAACATTAGTTTTCAAGTTGGTGGGAGTGCTCTCCTAGGCTTTAGACTAGACCTTCTTGAACAAATGAGGCAACAAAAGTTTTGCATCTCCATTTTCTGCAATTTCTCATCAAGGTTGCATACAATAGTAAAGTGAGGATATGTGGAGTGGAGATATAAAATAATAACAGAATCTAGAACCACAACAATTTTTTTGGTTCTGGTTATAATTCTTGTTAAGTCAGACTTCTGGCCCTTTTTATTGGAAGAGCCTCATATGTAGGAGAAAATTTGAATATTCAGTAATGCATCTGTATGGATGTATGCTATTCTCTCTCTCTCCATATATATGAATATCCTTCATATATATATATATATATATATATATATATATATATATCCTTCTCCTACACCTCCTTCCAAAAAAAAAAAAATCAGACATCTTATTTTTTGTGAGCTATTTGAAACTATTAGATTCTTTTTACTTCTAGTAAAATAAAATCATCAAATAAATCAGGGCTCAATCTCTATCACTAAGAACAACCTAAGACTCAATTAATTGTTAGCATTCAATGCCATATGGAGCTAATCAAGCCACCCTGACTCTATGATGGTTTCATCCCCATCCCTTGTCAACTACCACTAAAGGGCCACATCCCTTCCCAGGCACACAACTTTTCTCACTAGAGTGCTTAGGCTATCACCACCAATTCTTGTGAGTTGGAAATGAGAGGCATTCTGCACCTCAGTCAAAGCATCTCTTTTACATTAGCATCCTGCCCTCAGCCCTGAAGCTATAGGCTTCCCACCAGGAAAGTAGTAAGTGAATACAAAGTGAATACATCTACAGCTCATTATAACTGGGTAGCTTTGGAACATTGGCCCCTTCTGAACACAGAATTGTAGGTTGATCCATAGAAGTTAATAGACAAGATCTTGTTCTGAAAGTTTAACTCAGTCAAAGTCTATCTAGATACATTACACACTACTATGCCCTTGGAAAAGTCTTGCTGTTAGCTTGGCCCTCCCAGATCTGAAATGCTGTGAGATAAGGCCGACTGTGCTTCTATGTGCATCCTTCACAGAACAGTGGAGGGTCTGGATACTCTCGTACTCATCCCCAGGGCTAGAGCTTATTTGCTTCCACTGCTCACAAAAACCTTAGGAATGGTTGGGTCAGTCAGAGATTTCCCTTTCAATGGTGTCAGTTTCCAAATGGCAAAACATGTATGTGTACCTTTAACGGGTCTCATGCAACCAACCTAACAGAGCTCTAAAAGAGATTGGAAATTATAACAAAGTAATAGGAACTGATGGCATATTTATAAGAGAGTAACACAAAAGCAATTTCTATCCAATATTTTCATGAGGAGGTGGAATAGATTTTCTTATCTCTTTAGTCAGCATTTTGCCCACTAAAGCATACCTGATGTGGTCATACTTTAGGTAGGAGGTAGGACATCCCTCATGATGGATACCCTTTGGAGAAGACACTCTGGGACTCTTAACAAAAAAGATGAGGTCATAAAAGTTCAATTGTTTAGTGATTATGAACTTTGAAAAAGGAACCACATCAGAATGAATGAAGCAATGGAATTTTTCCTTTGTGTTATTTTTAGGTTGGGTTTTGTTTTCTTTTGTTTTCTCTAGGTTTGGGTGTGAAATGAGAAGAGTGTTTTAGTTTTGTTTTAAATAACATCAATCCTTGCACACTCTATGCAAAACTTTTGTAAGCATTGCAATAATGCTATGAATTACAAGGAACTATTTTAACTTTATTACACTTTCTGTATAAAAACAAATTTGTATTTAATATTATTTCAACTGCAGTCTTGTAAAATATATTAATAAAAAATAATGATTGGTAAGAAGGAAAGTACCCTTGTCCACTTCTTCAGGGAGCTCCTCTCTCACAGCTAAGAAAATTCCACATTAATTTCTCTTCCATATCTCTCTGATCAATGGTCTAACATGTTGGCTGAGACATTTTGACTCTTTGGAAGAGACTCTCATGAGCTACCTTATGGAAAGAGAGGTAAATGTAAGGTAAGCATGGCCTGCAGTTTGAGAGTCACATGATATGGAACAGGTCAAGGGAAAAGCTATTCCTAATGACTCTCTGAGGTACACAGCCGGGCTCTTACAGAGGGAACTCACCACTCTGCTCTCCGAGTCCATGAAGAAGTTAATCCGAACATTTCCTACCGAGAAGACCCAGTCAATCAGCATCCCTTGTCAGACTGTGGAGAAGCAGGCAACCTTGGAGTCAGGTGCTCAATCCTAATCTAGTACATTTTCATCTTTTTCCAAAGAATAGTTCAACATACCCCTAAACGGAGCACAATAAAAGCAAGTAGCCTGGAAGACAGGCTTGCTCCCCTTGTCCTCATCGTACTCAGTCTTTCATTTTTAGCATCTTTCGCTTCCATAGTGACAGGTCACTATGCATACCACTTATTCTATCTACCTAGAACATTTCCTGTCTTGCACCCTTCACCTCAGAATACCAAGCCTCCCAGTCTCGTGTGTAATTTCTTTATGATTTTCATCATTAACCCTGAATTCTACCATTACCTTACTCCACCTCATAAGAAGACATTGTACTGTGCTCTTACCTACCTGAAACCTTAGCATCTCTACAGCTTTAAAGTGAAAACACTTGAGTACATCGGTCTCCTAATCAGCCACCACAATTGTATTATAAGGTAAATAGTACATGACAAAGCACTACCCATTTTCAATGTATTTTCTTCAAAGGCTGCTTCTCATTCAGTTTACCTGCTGACTACCAATTCTGCCCCTGCTGAAGGGACAGAATACTCAGAGCAAAAGGGTATAGTAAAAGTCTCATTCCAAAGCAGGGTGCTATCTATGTCTAAAAATGCCGTTGTTTTACAGCAACCTACATAAAAGAGAATTAAGTTACCAGCTTAAGGATATGCTGGGGAAAAAAGTTTAATCATAGCTTTAAAAGGTAAAGAAGCACTCAAGAGGAAGAAATGCAGGCAAATACTGCTAAGTCAAACTACTAGGCTCGTGGTTGATGCAAAAATGAGAGTATATGAAGATACGAGAAATTTAAAGAAAAAAGGCTTTGTTCCTTTTCTTCAAGGAAGGTAATTTTTCAAATTAGTAAATATATATAAATTAGCATTGCTAGATTTCTTTCTGTTTTGATCCCATCATGTAAGATTCTGGAATGGTGTGTCCTCCTTGATCCTCAGAGCCAAAATAAAGGGGTAGGGGTGGGGGATCTGTACGTAGAGGAATAAATTAAACACATTTCACAAGAAGCTGTGAGCAACACCCAGGAATTGGCATCTCAAGTTAAGTCCAATGGCAAGGTGATTTTAGTTTTTGTTTGCCAAGTTTTAATGACTCTCAACAATACTAAACACTTAGCCAGAATTGAGGATCAATTTACTGCCCCCCAATGCCCTCATTACTCTCCAACGGGAGGGCAACAAATGAGCTTTTTAGTCTCCTTGGCACAAACAATGAGGCATAATTATAATACTTTTAATTCAAGATAACTCGTTATAATTTAAAATATGATAATCTTTCAAATTATAGTCCATTTGAGTAGGAGACAATTTGGAAGTAACCAAGTTTCAGATAGAAGGCATTAACCAGAGACACATGTTATGACTCTAACTAATCAGTCTTACTCTACTGGGAGGCCATGTGAAGAATCATATTTTAGAACATGGTATGAAAATAAATCACCAGTAAAATCAGTATTAAAAGCAAGTAGACTATATATATATATTTTAATGTCATTTGAGAAGAGATCCAGTTTTAGCGCTATGCTCCACCCCACTGACGGTACATGATGAAGCAACTATAATGAACAACAAACTAAAGCATAAAGTCACGAAAAAGAACAATAAGAAATTTTTAAAAAGAACATAATTGTGGGAGGAAATTATTATCACTATGTTGCAGTTATTACAAAGTTACAAAGCATAAAACCCAGACACTCAGATACATAAACATATGCATACATACACACAGAGACACCCGTGCCACCCATGTGTATACAGTATACACATACCTCTACATGACAGCAAAGAGTAACTTTTTTGGGCCTGTTCATGAACACATAAAAGAAAGAAAAACATCAGAATGAAAAAGTTAAACTTTTTGACTATATTACCTTCAAATAGAAAAAAGAAATAGATCACGTATTTTAAGTTAATAAGATCCCTGGAATTTAAAGTGAACAGCATTTTGTTAGTGGATCCATAATTTGAGAAAGAAACCAGCCTATTTACGGATTGGTACTTTTTAAGTACCACACATTGTTAGGTGAGATGGTACAAACCTTTATAGGCCCAGGACCCAGGAGACAGAGGCTAGAGAATCTCCAAATTCCAGGCCAGCCTGTGCTACATGGTGAGGTGCTGTTTCAAAAATAGAAATTTAAAAACACACTCCAAATTGCATACGGTAGAAAGTCTTCCAATACATAAAAGGGTTTTGAGGTTTCCAGTGGATAAAAGCATCCACCTTAAGATTCCAAATCTATCAACGCAGGAACAGAAGTGAACAGGGAGGCTAAGAGAAGGGCTTCTAAACTTTATGTCTAAAAAAATAATCAAAAAGAAAAACCTAAAAGACACAACCTTGCTTGTAAATCTTTAAAGCATAAAAGTAAACTTTAAAAATACACATATAAAACTAGAATCTATGTTATTTCTTTATATTAAAAAATAGAAAACTTCAGGGAGATATAGGACTTTAAAACTTCACCAAGCCTTAAAGATCAGTGCCTACTTTTCCCGCAGCTTAAAGCATTTCTCATGTAGAAAATTCCACCAAGTCTGGCATGCTTTGCTATATAAATACAACATACACTAAGTGTAATGGACATCCATCCAAACATACATAAATTTTTGTGTGGAAAAATGGAATGTACCTTAAATGCTAAGAAAAATAAGCAGTTTTCAAAAAAGAGAAAAATAAAATGAAAAGACCAAGCCTGAGTGGTAAAGAGAAAAATTGACAGAGCTTCTCTTACGTTCCCTCAGGTTTACTTAGTTATATATTTAACACTCTGACCAATGGGCAGTTTGTTCTAAGAAATAATATATATAGTTTCCAGGCAAAAGTAAAAGGGAAAACAAATAGCGAAGATAAACCATAGATTCTAGACAAAACCCTAACGGATTAGATTTTTGAACCTACAAAACAGCCATAGCGATGATAATGTTTTCAAAGTGCGGGTGATTTTGCACTCACTGAGGCTTCAGAGGGCAATCATGATAGTGAAATAGCTATAGATAAAAAAAATAAAGGATTTGGGAAAAGAGTAGGATTTTCAACACCATCCAAGGTAAAAGGTAAAGCTCACGAGACTGGCATTTGAAAAACTGACCAGCGATGTATTGGCTGAAGTAAAAGAGGCTGCTGAGGCACACCTTAAATCACCTCCAGTGGATACTGGAAGACTTAAGAACTTTGCTTTATCTAGTGTCTATGTGCTGTTGTAAATAGCACACGCGCCTCGCTTTAGGAAATCTCAGAGCCTATCCTGCTGCATGCACAATGATCTAAAATGCAGGTGCAACCCAGTATGGAAGACAAGACAGATTATCAGTTTTACCACAGTGTGGAAGGATGATAGCAGAACTTGCAGAGAGGAAATGAGTACACTCAAGTACTCCTTTTGTTTTGTTTTACTTTGCTTTGCATGTCAATACCAGGAATGGGGGAAAGCTAAATTTATTTATTTTTTATTTATTTATTTATTTTGGTTTTTCGAGACAGGGTTATAAGATAGTTGCTCCATGACTCAGACTGCCCTCAAACTCGCATTTATCCTCCAGCCTCAGTTTCCCAAGTGCTGTAATGAGAAACATGTGCTACCAGATCATAAGTAATTCTCAAGTTGCTTCCACCCTCAGCCCGTTGTCATGTACAGGAGATGCTCTAAATAAAAACAAGATGACAGACAGACAGACAGACGGACAGATAAATAGATGGGCTGGAGAGATGGCTCAACAGTTAAAAGAATGTGCTATTATTGCAGAGAACCTGAGTTTGATTCCTAGAAGCAACGTCAGTTAATAACTCCAGCTGTAGGAGATACGATGTCTCTGGTCTCCTTCTGCACTGCACTCATATATGCGTGCATGTACACACACACACATACACACACACTCATACAGTTACAGATAAATCTTTTTTAAATAATGAAATCTACAGTAAACAGAATAAATGATTATATATTAAAGCTTTAATGTGCTCAGATTACGAATAAACCTTTCAATACACTAATTGATAAATTAGCAAAACTAATAATAAGCATATAATTCACGTAAGTGAAAATATTCATTTTCCCCATCCTAAGACATTAGCAATTGTAATTGAATTAGTGAACTTTTTTCCAAACAAAGAATATGTTGCCACATCAAATATTCAGTTTAAAGTCAGACATAGTGGTGGAAACCTGTAATCCCAAAATTTGGGAATTATAAGCAGGAGGATCCGGAGTTCAAAGTCATTCTGCCTATATAGTGAGTTTAAGGCTAGCCTGGGCTACACCCGACCTTGTCTCAAAAAAATGGCAATATTCACTGTAAGATGTAATCTGACTTTAGAAATAGGAAAATGATTTTAAAGTACAATGTGTAATAACTGAACAAAATATAGAAAAATTTGT
>JADRCC010554873.1:0-13433 GCA_019843855.1 Hylomyscus alleni | reverse complement strand
TATGTATGCATTCACTACTTTCTCACTGCTGGGACCAAGGAAGGAACTTGAGGAAGGAAGGGTTTATTTGGGTTCACAGTGAGAAGGTACACAGGCCATCGTGACGGGGAAGACATGGCCCCAGGAATATGAGGCCACTCTGTCGGATTGTATCCACTGTCAGAGCACAGAAAGCAGTGAATGCTGGCCTTCAGTTTTCCCTGTCCTTTTTAGTCATGGGTGCCACCCACATTCAGGATAGACTATCCCACCCCTTTCGGTCCAATCTAAAAACTCCCTTACAGATCCAGAAGTTAAACGCCACCGCTTGGCATTGCTATCCTGTGTAGCCTAGCAGTCTTCCGGTAGGATCCTCAGTCCCCCTGGAGGGCTTCTCCCTTGCTGGAGCCAAGGCTCTGCCCACCCCACCCCCCAGCTTTCCTGCAGCTCTAGTGAGACATTCCTGTTCAAGGAAATTGGGTGTCGGGGGCACAGTATTCAAAGAGGAAGCCCTTCTTAGTTGTCCAGGGCTACAACCTATGAGATTCTGTCTGACTCAGCATTTTCCTTGCCTTCCCCCGTTATTCTGCCCCAAGCCTTTTGCAAATTTCTTTTTTCCTCAATTCGTTGGGTGGCCATGTCTCTGTCTGAGGTCAGCAGTCACTCACTGGGCAGCCAAGTGTGCAGCGCATCATGCTCTCAGCACCATCATCTCTGCCCTTTGGGGTCATAATCTCGTGGCAAGTACGTGGCCATCCTCGTCAAAGCTTAGTATTGTCAGAAAGTCCTGGGGCCTTCCAGTGGTCAGAGAGGGCTCAGCTGACCTCCGACGTGTCCCACAGGACTGCAGAGTGAGCAAGCTGAGTTGCCTGCCGGCTCAGGATCAGACTAGAGAAAAGAAGCAATGATGATTTGGGGGACTCTGGGCCAACACGCCACGGCAACAGGAAATGAAGGCCCTTGACCTCTGGTTTGGAGTTCCAAGATGGTCTGTGGGGTACCCAGTGCAGGTGATGGGGGAGGGTGTGGTCCAACAGGCTCAAGCTGGGGTTGATTCATGGTGCTAGGAGGTAAGGCTGTTAGCCTTAGTACATGAAAGTAAAGGCAGCAGTTACATTTGAATTTTCAGATATATAAACATATATATTTATATATATTTATATACACACAAATATATATATATATATATATATATATATATATATATATATATATAAAGTTACAGTATCAGTATGTCATACATTTATGGGACATAGTTAGTCTAAGGTATGTGCCATAACTGATCATGGGCACTTAAGTGTGATAATGAGGTTTGAGGACTTAGTCATCTACAGTCAGGTGTGATGGGACAGGCCATTAATTCCAAAAGTCAGGAGTCAGAGCCAGGTGAATCTCTATGAATATGAGGCCATTTGTTCACATAATAAGATTCTGTCTCAAAATAAAATAAAATAGCTGGGCGGTGGTGGCGCACGCCTATAATCCCAGCACATAGGAGGCAGAGGCAGGCGGATTTCTGAGTTCGAGGCCAGCCTGGTCTACAGAATGAGTTCCAGGACAGCTAGGGCTACTCAGAGAAACCCTGTCTCGAAAAACCAAAAAAAATAAAATAAAATAACAAGTAAATAAAATGGAAAAAAAAACAAACAGATGCACAAAAAAAGCCTGAAGTTCCTTCTGGATCCAGGGAGAGAAAGAAATGCCAAGTGTATATCCCAGGAACCTAGCCCACATCTGACACGCCACAGTAACTCCAAGGCCAGGCCAGGGCTCCCAGAAACCCCTGTAAGGCACCTCCTGGGTCAATCAGGCATGGTATAGTTGGTGAGATGGACAGTTGGGGAATGTTAAATGTGACAGCTGGATGCATGACTGTCAGTATTCCTTCTTAAGAGAAAAATGTGTCTGTTATTATTGTGGGAGGGTGATTTGCATGGGAGGGTGTGTGTGCATGCCATAGCACACATGTGGAGCCAGAGAATCATTTCCAGGCCTTGGATCTCTCATTCCGTTCTGCATCCTGAGGTCATGGGGCTTGCCTGGCAATGCTTTCTATCCACTGAGCCATCTTTACAGACCAATATTTCTTTTTCTTTCTTCCTTTCTTTTTTAAACTCCTACCTCTACATGCATGTTGGAATTACAGATAGGCACCACCATGCCCGGTTAATTTAGTACTGGGTCTTAAACCCAGGACTTCATCTAATGCTTGCCAAGTAATTTACCAGCTGAACTCTCCCAGGCTTTTTGTTGATGATGGCGGGTTTGAGGGCTTGTTGTTGTTGCTATCTATTTCTTTGTCTGTCTGATTGCTTGTTTTTGAGACAGGGTCTCATGTGTCTCAGGCTGGCCTCAAACTCACTATAACAGCCAAGGATAGCCTGTCAGTGGATACCTGTGTTGTATATAAATGTTATGATTGGAATATATATGGTCTAGTGAAACATAGGAACATGTCTGACAGAGAGTGGCCTTTTCGTTAACCTGGGTAGAGCAGAACTCAACTCTACAGACATCTGCCACGTTGTAGATTGGCCACTAGGACAAATTACCATAGACTAGGCAATTTAAAACAACAGATATTTATTTTTTGCCCTTCCCGGAAGCTGGAAGTCCAAGATTAAGCTAGCTGCCAGCTCTGTTCCTGGGGTGGGCTTTCTTCTGGTTTACAAATAGTAAACCTCTCTCCACATCCTAACAGGGGCAGTCACGAAAGCACGCTTTCTGTTCTCTCCTTATAAGGAGCAAATTCCATCCCGGGGACTCCATCTTTCTGATCATATCTAAACCCACTTCCTCCTTAACGTCACAGCTCTAAATATTGGGAGTTAGGGCTTTGACATTGAAGCAGGGGCAGGACAATTCATAGCATGCTGATTTAGGCACCATGGGTAGGAACTGCCCCTGGATCCTGGTATCAAGAAGATAGAGAGCAGGTTCAGAAAGCCGCAGAATACCAGGTCAGAGTCTACGTTTAGTCTCCATAGGGAAACCGGGTTGTTCCTGATGAGTCTGCGTTTATTTTCCATTCCAAAATAGGCCTGCTTTTCTTTCCATCTCCCCGGTCACTGGGGATCTGAAATGTTCCCTCTGGCTCCAGGTGCACTCCTGCAGGGCTGCATAGCACATCCTGCAGCCGCCACCCACGGTTTGGGCAGGGCCTCGTTCTCACGATCTCTGCCCACCCTGTACTCCGAACACGGGACGGCTGACGAATGCTCTCAAGTCTAATTGGGCTCTTTATCCCCCAATCCTTTCATCTTAACTGCCTCTCTTTTTGATGTCTTTCTCAAGATTTCCTGTCCTACATCCCAAAACAAAATTTCTCCCAAGACTGCCACGAGTTCTCTTTCTTTGAAAGGCAGCCCCTGGGGCCCTACAAACTCCAAACCCGTGTTCCTGCATGTTAGCGGTCACCCAGCACTGTAGTAAGTTCTCACCAGTAGCTCTCTGTGACTGTCCAGCCTGTCACCTGGACCGTCCAGCCTGTCACCTGGACCTTAACCTGCCCCTACCAGTGACTACCCAGACAGGAGGACTTTCTATGTAGGGTCATTTAGAGGTCAACCTGATCCCAGTTGCCAAGAAATAAAAGCTTTTCTGTCACCAGGAATGTACTCTGTAGAGGCATCACTTGTCCAGGAAGTGGAAAAAATGTCTTTAACTTGATTATGGGATGGGGGTGGGGTGGGGATCTTAATTACACACTACACCAAGAACAGCGTGACAACGTTCTTCCAGACAGTAGACCATTTAGCCAGCCCTTCAGAACTGCCAGCTCTTCTAAAGTTTATCAAGTCCCAAAGGAAGGTACTGAAGACATTGGCTGCCATTTGAAGTGATGATGTGGGGTTTTTATGCTAGAACCCAAATAGAAAGAAAAAGAAAACCCTCGACACAAGCCAACAGTGTCAAGCCCCCTGTGTTACACTCTTATAGGAGAAGAATTCCTTCCTTCCTGTAGGGATTTGAAGTTTGTAATGTTCATAACAGTATCCAACACTGTTCCATGGGTGCATACATATTGGTGCTGTAACAACACCCCTCCATCAAATTAACCTTCAATGAGAACCCATAGAAGAGGCCATGGCAAATGATGCCCCCGTATATTCATGTAGTTCAAACTGACCTTGAACTAGCTGTGTAGCTGAGGTAGTCTCCAGTTATCTGGGCTCCCAGGGTTGGGGGTTAGACCCAGCACTTTGTGCACTCTAAGCAAACACTCCATCAACCAAGCCGAAGCTCTGGCGCTAGACACACCTATCTGGTAGTAGCTGTTCCACAGAGAGGCCAGGCTGTGAGGGATGGTCTACTCTTACTCATTGTAATGACTCAGATGAAACAGGACAATCAAATTCTAATAACTAAGGATAATCTAATGACTCTTGGGATCCACAAGCTTTGTTGTGTCTCCATGAGGCTTAGGGTCACCCTACCCAGGTGAGAAAGGGACAGCCACAGCCGAGAGTCCATCACCAGTCACTTAAGAAGAACAAAGGCTCTCCTCCAGGGGAATGTCACCATGGAGACAGATCCCTCCCACACCTGCCTTGGAGTCCCAGCCAGAGTGTCCTGTAAACTACTAAATTACATAATGACAGAACCAGGGACAAGGCTGGGAAGGACGAGTTTATTATACCAGACCTGGAGGACTGGCTGACTTGTTTGGAAGGAAATTAGAGAACCATCTGGTCAGCTATAGAAGAGAAAAGAATGGAGGTCTCCACAGTGACCCTTCTCTGGGGTCACGGAGACACAGTTAGTTGATGAGGAAAATTACTTTCATCTGTTTCATAGTTAACCCTGACTATCCAGTACTGTGCACAGTTTTGGATGAATAAGTAAATGTCCCTTTTTTAGGAATAGGACCACGTATGGGCTCACCATGGCAGGCCCTATAGCACTCAAGAGACTGAGGCAGCCTGGGCAACGGTTGTAGTTTGAGTCCAGTGTTCCCCAGATAGTTCTATTTGGGGACAACCTTTAGAAGGTAGGCCTGTCTGGCAGAAGTGGGTCACTGGACGTAGACCTCTAAATGTTATTATACCCAGACCCTGCTATATCCTCCATCTGCATTCCAACCCCCTACTGTGTGAACAGTCTCTGCTACAGGCTCCTACTGCCATCATCTGAACTGTTCTGCCTCGTGGTGGACTGAGCCTTCTAAAACCAAGAGCCAAGATAAATCTGTGCTGTGAATCATTTCTATGGGTGCTTTATCACAGCAATGCAAAGTAACTAAGACAAGTATCTTCCTAAGGAAACCTTGTCTCAAAAACAAGAAATAAAAAAGACCTGGGTGGGCTGGAGAGATGGCTCAGTGGTTAAGATCCCCGACTGCTCTTCCAAAGGTCCTGAGTTCAAATCCCAGCAACCACATGGTGGCTCACAACCATCCGTAATGAGATCTGATGCTCTCTTCTGGAGTGTCTGAAGACAGCTACAGTGTACTTACATATAATAAATAAATAAATCTTAAAGAAGAGAAAAGACACGGGAAACCGGGCGGTGGTGGTGCACGCCTATAATCCCAGCACTTGGGAGGCAGAGACAGGCGGATTTCTGAGTTTGAGGCCAGCCTGGTCTACAGAGTGAGTTCCAGGAGAGCCAGGGCTACACAGAGAAACCTTGTCTCGGGGGGAAAAAAAAGAGGTGGGAAGGAGAATGTAGTAGAGAAGGAAGAATCCAGCAAAGGAAGAGGCAAAAGAGGAGAGAACAAATGGACTGTCGATGCAGATGTTAGAGGCCACACTTAGTAAGGAGCCCTCTAGTCAAGGGCATTGATAAGCCTTGGGCACATACTGAAGACGACCTTCACACACAGACTATATAGTAGTGAGCACACAAGTCATGGATGGCATGAAACGGATGTCATGAAATAGAAGCAGATTTCTTCTGCAGATGTCCTGAGGGGTTTTCAGAGACTTTGGGTGGAAACAGAACCATTCGTAGTGACACGTTAAGATGACAGAGAGAGGACCACATGGTGGTGGCTCACACCTATAGTCCCCGTGCTCCGGAGGCTGAGGAAGGTCACCATGAATTCAAGGTTACCTTGGTATACATAGTTAAGTGGCTATGAACACCATTACAGCAGTGGCTACAGAGGGGGAGCGTGTCTCAAGAAAACAAGACCCTCAAAAGACAACCAAAATAAGAAGACAGAACCAGTGATGAACAGGCTTCTTTGTAGTAAACGCTCTTGCAGCCTTTGATTCAAAGGGACCTGCAATCTCGAACACTCCCACACACATTTATCCATGGAACTTTGTAATTATTGCAAGGACTTAGGGGGGTTCTAAAAGCTTCTCTTGGAGCTGTTATTTACTGTGACATAGGCTCCTGGATCAGTTCTAACCAGGTAAATCTTGCCTTCTCCGTTTCAGTAAGCTAATAGGTTGTCTGTGGATGATCATTGCCCGGGTACCAAGGCTTTTGTTTTGTTTTGTTTTGTTTTGTTTTTAAAGAGTGCCCAGCCATATTGAAATGTTTGGTATCATTAGATTCAGGTGGTATGGATCCTGGATAGATTTCTTTCTAAGCAAATCAATGCATTAAGTCACATACTAAAGGTAGCATTGGGTTGAAATGCGAGCTCTATGCATTTAGGTATGTTTCAGTGTTAGCTTCCCAATACTATGACAAAATACTTGAGACAAATTGGCTTACAGAAGAGGGAGGTAAAGGTTTAATTTAGTTCTCATTTTTAGAGATTTCACCTACAGTAAGATAGTACATCACAGTGGGCATGTGTGGATCAGAGGGAAATTCCTCCCTTTATGGCCAAGACAAAAAAGAAGGGAGGAGACGAGGGTGGCGCTCTCCCCTTTCAGGGCACACCTGCAGTTGCCTCCAATCCTCCCATTAGGACACATCCCCCAGTCACACTGCTAGTGGGGGAGCCTTAAATGTCCTTAAACAGTCCTTTAGGGCTGTTCAACTTCCAAATAGCAACAGTGTCCATGTAAAAGCTGTCTGTAAGGATCAGCCAGCCTTAGAGCAGTAGATTCCCACAAGCCATGGCGCTGGGTAGGCCTGAGTCTCCCAGCCCAGCCACCAGCCACCCAGTGCCTTGAAAGGAGGAGCCTTGAGCAGCTACTTCTGTGACTCACAAGCCCACAGAAAATTAATTCAGCCATTGTGTGTGTGTGGGGGGGACAGATGTTAAAGCACAGTATCTGTTATAACAGTGTAGAATCATCTGTGTTGCTCCTTCAGGAAGACAGGACATGGGACAATCAGGGGTGGCATCTAGAGACCAGAAGGCAGCTTGCAGCAATTGGTTCTCTCTTTCCACCATGTGAGTCCTGGGTATTGAACTCCCGTCTTCAGGTAGTGCCTGTGCCCACTGAGTCCCAGAAAGGAAAATCACCTCTAAAGGATCCTCAATAGTTTTATTAGAAAATAAGTTTTTTCTTCTCTGTTTATTTTCTACTTGATGACACGAAAATTTTGGTTTTTCTTTGTCCATTGTTGTGTGTTTGTGTGCATGTGCATTTGCGAGCATGGGTGTGATATGTGTGTGAGAGTGTATGTGAAGGTGAATGTATGAATGTGTGTGGGTGTGAGAAGGATGTAGGTTTCCTATTCTGTCAGTCGCCTTGTTATTCCCTTGAGACAGGGTCTCTCTCTAAACTTGACTCTGGGCTTGTAGCTTATAAGCCCCAGTAATTGTCCTGTCTGTCCCTACTGCGCTGGCATTTACAGGTGTGCAAGGAACCACATCTGGCATTGTATGTGAATTCCGGGATCTGAACTTAGCTCTTCAGTGCTTGAGTCTTTGCCTAGCAAGCACTCTTACTGCTGAGCCATGCCAGCCTGTGTGTACCATCTTATTGTCTCCTACCTACTGTGCTTGTATTTGAGAACTCATTGTAGCTCTTTCCTATCTGTTACATACACAGTCTATGGCTCGTGGGGAAGGTCAGCCTGTCTCTTTAAATCCGTGCCTTGCCTTGCCTGTTTGCAGCTATCAGTGTGCATGTATACCCTCTGCTGTGACAAGCCTAGCTTCGGGTTGTATGAGCCTGAATTTCATTTTCTTGTCCTAGAAGTGCCAAGAGCAGCTCATGCTCCATTCAGAAAGCATGCTTTCATTCATGCATTTAGCTCCATCTCCCTCCTGCCCTTGCTTCTCCAGTGAGTTACTTATTCTGTGCTCGAGAGAGGATGGCGAGAGGTTCCATCAATGACTGAATTAATGAATGAACGGAGCTGTGCGCAGGGTGTGGCTGGCGGCAACACAGAAAGCCCAAAGTGTATTTCCTTGCTGTGGGCTGGGATACAGGCAGCTGTTTCCAGCTCTTTCCGGCTCTTACTCGCTTCCTCTCACCCTCCTCCTCTTCTTTCAGAGCCCACCATTCTTCTTGGCCACATGCATCTTCCTGTGCAGTGTATATTTGGAGAGTCACTCTGATTCATCCTCTTCACTTTATTTCTATGTGATTCTTTGTCTCGTTCTCTCTGCTTTATGATTTTTATCCTTTTTTTTTTCCTTTTCTGAATATGCTTTCCAAAACTATCTTCTCTGTCCCCCTCCCAGCTACCCTTTCAGCACTAACACAGACCCTGTGTAGGGGCTGTCATATATGGCCCTCAGAATCCAGACAGCATGATTGTGGAGAATCTAAGCAGAAGAGGCACGACAGGAACACACGATTCCTTAGGACTGTGTGTGTTTTAAAGACCTCCAAACACTAATGAGAAATTCTTATTTTTGCCTTCTAAGGCAAAATTTCTGTCAATATAGAATGCTAAAATAAAGTATCTTTACTCTCAGCACTCAGGAGGCAGAGGCAGGTGGATATCTGTGAGTTCAAGGCCAGCCTGGTCTATTTAGCTAGATCTAGGACAGCAAGGACTATGTAGAAAGACGGTGTCTTTAAAAAAAAAAAAAAAATCCAGATAGTTGAAGATAAAGGTATTTGAAGTGGGATATTACCTTAAGATCTACATCCCAAGGTCAGACACAGTGACTTAAACCTGGAATCCTAGCACTTGAGAGGCAAGTTTGGGTCAGTCTTGCCCAAGTTTGAGCAAGAAAGGTTGGGAGAAAAGTCCTGGGGGGGGGGGAGGAAAAGGGGAGTGGGAGAGGAGGAAATGGGGAGTGGGAGAGGATTAAGATGGGAAGAAAAGGAGGGGAGAGAGTTAGGAAGAAAAAGTTTGGGGTTGGGATCGTGGGGAGATGAGTCACCCCATAAAGTACTTGCCATCCAAGTATGAAGACTGATGTTTGAATCTTGGCACCCATGGAAAAGCCTGGCAGTTTATAAAATTTATGTTTATAATCCTAGCACTGAGGAAACAGAGACCGATAGCTTACTGGGGCTTACTGGGACTCACTGGCCAGCTAGCCTAGCCTACTTTGTGAGCTCCAGACACATGAGAGACCAGACCTCAAAATAAGGTGGACAGTTCCTGAAGATTGATACCTAAGGGTTACACCACTGGCCTCCACAGATGCACACACAGCCGTAAGGGAGGGAGAAGAGAAAGGAGAGATGGAGATACAAGGGGGAAGAGAGAGACAGAGAGAGAGACAGAGAGGCAATAAAAATGAGAGCTACCTATTTGCCCTCCTGAGCAGCACTAACTTGTCTTCCCGACTAGCACCTTTGGCCCCAGCCTCCAGGAAAGAAGACTCTAAACCTTTTACCTGGTTCCTGGTCTCAATGTGCTCTAAAACATTCTAGATGTGAGTCTCCTGTTGGTGAAAAGAAACACTGACAGTTCTATTAGTGACTCCGTCTCAAGTTGAAATTCCCTGTCTGACCTGGACGACATTAATTGACAATGTATACAATATCTACAGTACCAGGCAACTGTTGCTGTCGTCGGGGAACTCCTTAGAAGGAAGATCCTGTGTCCTTGTGGAGTTTTATGTCTGTCAAGACAAGATAGCAAGGAACAAATTGGGCTCCAGATAAAAGTTAAAGGAAATGCTTTTTTTCAAAGTCTATAAATACTTCCTGACCCCAAGAGAGACTTCTTGAATCTCTTGGTTCCCTGGTAAGGTTCTGATCTCATATAAGAGAAGATTTGGGCTGAAGAGATAGCTTTGAGCTAAGGCCCTTTGGGGGAAAATGGGAAGATCGGAAATTCAAGGTCATCCTTGGCTACATAGCGGATTCCAAGTCAGCCTGGGTTACATGAGGCACTGTCTCAAAAAAAAAAAAAAAAACTAATTACAATGCAATCAAAAGTGCTTTGAATACTATCACACCCCTCTCTGATCCTTTCTTGTTCTTTTTTGTTTTTGTTTTTTGTTTTTTGTTTTGTTTTTCAAGACAGGGTTTCTCTGTATAGCCCTGGCTGTCCTGGAACTCACTCTGTAGACCAGGCTGGCCTCGAACTTAGAAATCTGCCTGCCTCTGCCTCTGCCTCCCAAGGGCTGGGATTAAAGGCATGAGCCACCACTGCCTGACTCCTTCTTGTTCTAAATGTCCTGATTGAGGCTGATGCTGGAGAGTCCAGTGCTGATGGAATAAGTAACTCTCAAGCTAGCCACACACATGCTTTCTTTTCTTTTCTTTTCTTTTCTTTTCTTTTCTTTTCTTTTCTTTTCTTTTCTTTTCTTTTCTTTTCCTTTCTTTTCTTTTCTTTTCTTTTCTTTTCTCTTCTTTTCTCTTCTTTTCAGATTTATTTATTATTATAAATAGATACACTGTATCTGTCTTCAGACGCACCAGAAAAGGGCATCAGATTTCATGACAGGTTGTTGTGAGCCACCATGTGGTAGCAGGGATTTGAACTCATGACCTTCGGAAGAACAGTCGGTGCTCTTACCCGCTGAGCCATCTCACCAGCCCCACACATACTTTCTTTAGCTGCGAAATGATGCTAGTTATGATGTGCATGCAGCCCTGCAAGTCAAAGTTCATAAAGGTTATAAGAATCTGGGGGCAGTTTTGCATGTAGTAGCTTCAGGACACACTGAGAAGCTGAGCAACACCAGCGCACTCCACGGAGCTGCAGCCCCCACTTGCCCAAACCCTGGGCCCTCTCTTAATTCTAAAGAAGTCACTTAGTAGAGTGATGGGTGTATGTGCTTACCCTAGGGTTGACTCTCAACCCCTCCCTTGTTTGCCTTCTACTCTGGGGACGCTGCTTGTCCTTGCTGGATCCTTGCTTTGTCCAGTTGGGATTAGATGGGGACTAAGGAATTATTAAATGAGTTCAAGGATGACAGTTATTTCAGACAATGCCCCTTGAAAATAAGTACGTAGACATACCACTGTTGGTTTTGCCTCATTGTTAGGTCCCGGGTGGAACATTTACTGTGTCTGCTCTGGATCATCATTTTTGTTCATAGATGCTCCTGGACTCCCTATAGTCAGGATGCACCTGGACAATAACACGTGTGGCAGAGGATTTGGTCACCAGAACCTTCACACTAATGGGGGCCTTTGGAGTGGCCCAACCACGTCCCAAAAGAATAAACATAGAGTTACTTTGCTGCCTAGTTCAGCATTTCCATTCTAGGTATCTAACCAAGAGAAATGAAAACCTGTGCCCACACAGAAACTGTTGCAAGAGTACCCACAACACTCAAAAGGCAGGAGCAAGGAAAACGGGTAGGGACCATCTGTGTGCAGCTGTAATCCTCCCAGCACTTGAGATGGAAGCATACAATGACAAAATCAGGCCAACAACTGATGGATGGAGAAATAAATGGTGGTATATCCATATAATGGAATACAACTGTGCCAGGAAAAAGGGATTAAGCACCATTACATGGTGCCATGTGAAAGAGACTAAACTCAAAAGGCCACATGTCCTGTTCAATCTGTAAGAGTTGACTAAGCGTAGAGACCACAGAGGAGCAGTGGCTTGCGATATGATACTGGGGGGTGGGCAGGACCTAGCAAGTGTGTGCTCTTAGGTGCAGAGTTTCTCCAAAGATGATGAAGCCATCTTGAAAGTTGACGTGGTTGCACAACTCGAGACATACTCAGCACCATCAACACCACTATGCGCCCGTTACGTTAAGGACGTTAGTTTCTTCCTTGGGTGCTATGGATGGGAGCCAGGATGTCACATGCTAACCATGCGCTCTGCCAACTCATACAGCTAACCATGCGCTCTGCCACCTCATACAGCTAACCATGCGCTCTGCCGCCTCATACAGCTAACCATGCGCTCTACCACTGAGCGAACCCACATCTCAGCCCCTGAAAAAAAACCAAAAAAACAAAAACAACCAACCAGCCAACTCTCTAGAGGAGCGTCATCAGAGAAAGGCCCAGAGGCTGTGCTTCTCAGGACAAGCAGATGAGGCTCCATTAGGTAGTGATATAGTAAGCTTTCATGGAGAATCTTAATTGTATGTTTTGCTTACATACAATTAATACCCAAGCTTACAGCGTGTCAGCTCTAAGTCATGTGCCAGAAGAATATTGCATCCTTGATGACAATCTTTGAAGTGGATGGTCCCCGTAGTCTCAGAAATTTGGCCACTCCCTGCTTCTGAAGGTCAAGAGCCCCAGAGACCTTTGGACTTGTCCCCGTGGCCACTATAGTCTTACTGTGCCAGAGGTGGTACTCACAGCAAGGGTTTCCCCCACACCCTTCAGGTAGACTCTGACATTCCTGTGAGTGTTTGCCCCTTTCTCTTTAAGACTTCAGTTTGCTTACATTTAGTTTTGTTCTCATAAGTGTTTCTTATCACCATAGCAACCCTAATCAATCACAGGACCAAAAATAGCTCTTTCGTTTCTTCCAAAGCCTGTCTGTAGTGAATTGGGAGCACAGCTCCACCTTGCATTCGGTACAAGCTGCTCGCATTTCCCGACAGTGAACCTGGGAGGGCTCGTGTCTGGAAATTATTCTTGCAGAGGCCCAGACGCCTCACGCCTCCCTCCCTCCCTCATCGCCTCTCAAAACTTCAAATAGGGTTTTTTTTTTCCAGTGTTCAACAGAGAATCATTCCCCTCTGCACACTAGGTCTTTCTGCTGGAGGTTTTTGCCAGTGCTGTATGATCATGTTTCAGTGGGAGGTTTAACTCAGTAGATTCTAATGGGATGGATTGCCAATTAACAGATAGACACGCAAATATGGCACACAAAGCCAGTGGTGGCAGGGAGCAGATGGCGAGGACCCCAGTGCCATTCTTCTTGGGGAAAATAAAAGAGACGGTTACGAGACAGCGACAGCGTCTGTCCTGTTGCCCTGGTTTCTTGATGGCCCTGGTGCTGTTTTTCAGAGGGGAAAAGCTCTCCGGAGTCAGCCCAACCATCAACAGGCTCCTGAAGTTCCCAGTTGCTACATTTTTTTTTCCCCAATGCTATATTGTAACTTCTTTGAGCCTTGGGTTTTGTAAGCTGAGTGAACTGGTGGTGGCCATATTAGTCTTTACGTATAGGAGACAGAAAGGCCCCTGGTGGGACTTTTGTTTCTCTGCATGAAGTGGTCGGGATAGAATGCAAGCTGAAAGAGGAGCCAGGGAGATGAGACT
>JADRCC010554871.1:0-11347 GCA_019843855.1 Hylomyscus alleni | reverse complement strand
TGTGTGTGTGTGTGTATGTACATTTGGATTCATGCTTGTGTACACGCATGGGTTTATGCAGGTACATGTCTGTGTGCATGTGTGTGAGAACTAGGTCTTATTCCTCAAACGTCACCCTTTGTGTTTCTTTGAGGCAGGTTCTCTTGCTGTCTGGACTTAGCTGTGCAGGCTGGATGACCAGTGAGTTTCAAGGAAGCTTGTTTGTTTCTGCTTCCTTCACACCGGGATTACGGGTGCCTCCTACCACGCCACCCTCTGCTTTTTCCTTGTGGGTCCTGGGGATCAGTGCTGAGTGGCAGCACTTTCCTGACTAAGATAGCTCCCCTGGCCTACCTTATTATTTACCAACACAAGGAGGTTTAGTGACTAAACTAACACAGAATCACAGAGAAAGATACCTGTGGTATCTCTTATCAGAGTTTATGATCCACCATGAGGGTAGACTCAGGCCAACCCAGGAGGGTGTATCTTAGGTCCCCATGCTCCATGTGAGAGACGGAAGATGGAAGAGGACGTGCTGGCTGCTCAGGAGGTACAGGGCACAGCATCTGAGCTTTAGTGACCTTGTTCTTAAGGCCCTTGGGAGAACCCCTAAGAGACTAGAGTGGGGGTGTGTGAGTGGGGCTGCATATCTTGCTGGTCATTTTCTAGGGTCAGAATAAAAAAAAATCTTCAGGATGTGTTAGATATTTTGTCCTTTGCTGAGCAGCCGTGTAGAGCAAGCTGAGTTCTTACTAATGCACGTGTTTATTTAGCCAGAGTATTGTGCTGGCTTGGAAATTCCTGAAATAAACAACCCTAGCCTCAGGCTTCAAGATCTTCATGGTTCACCTTGTGTGTTTGTGTACATGTGTATGTTTTAGGGACTGAATGTGTATTTGTATGTGTGTGAGTGTGAGTGTGTGTGTGTGTGAGTATGTGTGTATATGAGAGAGAGAGAGAGAGAGAGAGAGAGAGAGAGAGAGAGAGAGAGAGATTATGAATAGTGGCTTTCCTGCTGTGTGGGAAGTACATGAGGATGTTATGGGATTGTAGGGGAGCCAAGTGAGGAGGAGGGAGTCCCACCATATTAAAGGCAGGTTTTGTAGAAGAGGCATCTACATCTAAATGTCAAAGTAGAAACTTGCTAGTCAAGAATGTGTCAAAGGGGCTGGATGTCTATCCATTACATACCGACTTTCCTATCAAGAATAACCTGAAATGCTAGGACCACAAATGAAATGACTAGGCTAGCTACCTAGGTGAAAGCAAAGCTTGTTCTTTGAAGGGATTAGAGAGAAACTAAAGTAACCAAGACTTACAAAGCCAGCAGTAAACAAAAGGGAAGGGACAGAGAAGTGAATCTGAAATTTTATGTCGCATTTCCCTGAAGGCATTTGTCAAGCATCAGGGACTGTCCAAAAAGTCCTCAAGAAAGTGATCACTGAGAGTCTAAGAGTGTAGTCCAAAATCTGACAGTCCCCACACACTGGGGGACTTCAAGTTCTGCACAAAAGGAAAAGTCCTGGAAAGGACACCAAGCTTTCAATGAGGTCAGTGAGCAGAGAGAAAGGGCAGCTGGCCAGAGAGCAGGCCTCACAGAAACAAACCGTCCCCTCTGCCTTCGACTAGCCTGAGGTGGACCCAGTCAGTGCCAAGCAGATTAACAGAGAAAAGGAAATGCTCTCTAGAGACAGTATCATGGAGATTCCCAATAACTTTTAGAGGAAATGACAGGCTTTAATAAAACATCAGCAGGGGTTCCAAAGAAAGAGGAGCAAAGTTCAGAAGAGTCAGACTCTAGGGGTAGATCTGCCAGGGATCTGGTCTTTAAGGCTGACGAAACACCATCTCTAAATAACTGTGTTCTCCAGAGAGTATTGGCCCAGTGTGGAGTCTTACCAGAGAACTGACTCTACAGAAAATAACAACTAAAAACCCAAATAGAAAACCTCTAACTGGAAACCTGGTAGCTGAATTGGGAACTTATGATACAGCTATGACATCCCAAGACGGACAGTCTTCAAGGAGCTCAGTGGGGAATAGCCTGACTTAGAGAAAAAAACTTTGACCTAGGCAGGCAAGAAATACGGGGACACTCAGAACGTGGACGTATGGCTTCATGGGAAGCTTCTGGGACTGTGTCTGCTGACTCAGGACATGTGTGTGTCTGAGGCTTTTCAGGATAAGGACAAGCTCAAGCTCTTTGCACCGGACTTTTAAAGAGCTGTAAAATCCCTAAATTTAAACACGTGACGTCTTTTCCTAGAACTAATGCAAGCTGGAGAATAGTAAAAGTGCATGTTTAGCATGGTAAACTGTTTAACACAAGCTACATTTTAAAGAAAAGAGTCAACCCAACAAATTAACACTGGATTGGTTCAGCAAACGTTGGTGTATCTGTACAGTGAACTGTGTGTTATAAGAAAGTCAAAGAAATTGGCTCCCTAGGCATCAATATGGATGAGTCTCACAAAATAATATTAAATAAAAGAAGCTAGATAAAAAGTTGTGTACTGTTTAACTCAACCTAAACTTCAAAACTTGGTAGACTTACCAAATTGTAACAATACTAAAAATATTGGCTGTTTCTGGGTGGGATCTATGAAGGGGTATCAGTAATATTCTCTTGATTTATATGGAGGCTACTTGTGTCTATCAATTGGGTAACAATGGATCAAGCTGTCTACAAAGGACCCATTCATTTTCCTTCTGTTCCATATGCCGTTAAAATATTTCCTTTTGAAAACAGAGGTTATGAGAGGTATGAGTTGGCTCATCCAGTAGAGAAAGGCACTTGTTGACAAGCCTGGTGGCCTGAGCACAATCCCCAGGACCCACATGACAGAGAGAACCAATTTTGACAAATTGTCTTCTGATCGCCATGCGTATACTGTGTTCCCTAAAGAAACAAGTTCATGCAATGAAAAATAGGAACAAAAATGCCAGGGGTGGGAATTCCTGTTAGGGCTCCTAGCATGAATAACACCTGGGAGATATAAAAGCATTTGAGGAAAGTTATGAGTATCCTGATGCTGCTGGAGCATGGGGATTTGGGTGGGTTATAGAGAGCTAGGGTTGAAGAAGATACAGAATCGGGGGAGAGGGATGCGATGTGGATCACATGGAAAGGCTTCCCTGTCTTCTGAGGGCAGCTGAGTAAACTGTCAAGCAAGTCCCGACAGGATGTAACATAATAACATTTAATTTTTAAAGAATCAGTAGGTGAAGGGAGTATGGGAAGACGAGACTGGAGAGTTAGGAAGGGGCGGAGAGAAAGGTGTCAGTAAAGTGCTCGCTTGAAAGGCACAGGACCTGAGTTCAAGTCCCAGAATGCACTAACACGCAAACAAACAAACAACCCCAAACCAACCAGCCAACCAACCAACCAACCAATCAACCAAAAAAACCACAGCTGGGCACGGTGGCTTGCACTTGTTATCCGACCTCTGAGGGTGCAGAGACAGTAGATGCCTGGGTTGCGCAGACATTCCAGCTTACATTGTGAGTCCCAGGGCAGTGATGGACTCTGTCCAAATACATCCGAGGAATGACATCTGAGGCTGCCTCTGACCCCCACATGCAGATTGGTACGTGCATCTCGCGTACACCGACACTGCATATAAACAAAGATGCACGGTCTCCACTCTCGGGTCCACCCTGCCGGGACACATGAATGGACTGCATTGGATGCTCTTCTTGCAAAATCTCAGAGGCAGGTGATTGAAGCACGGAATCGGGACAGCGGCTGGACGTGTTGTAGAGAGCCTACGACTTGAGAAACGTTTAGAGTTAGAGGATAATACTAGTGGAGCTTTCTTGGTAGTGGTGAGGTGAGGGTGATTCCTACCTTTGTAGTACATGACACTGCTCAAGGAGCGGTGAGGCAGAAAAAAATCGGGAGAGTTCGGGGAAGGGACAGAGACATGTCCAAGTTAGTTAGGACAAGCTTTCTAGATAAGGCAGCGCCCAAGTCAAGGGCTGTTCTTTGGGAGTTATTTTGGGGTCTCCTGTTTGTCCTGGAATGAATGGCCACTTTAAATGCCAGGTCTCTGATGTTCTCCACAATGACTGGTTTGCTTGCCTTTTCTGGGCACAGCACAAGATTCAAGACACAAAGCGGTGGTTGTCAGCGACAGATCCAGCGGCTGTGCTGCCCGGGGGTCTAAGAGACTTAACCAAGCTGTCTTCTGCTGCTCCACACAAAGGCCGTCTTAGATTCGCTATCTATTTCAGTCAGTTTTTTATGAGCGCCGTGGAATATTTTCAAGCTATCCATTTTTAAGCATTATCTCTCGGCGGTTGAGAAAATAGATCCATTGCGAAGGCCCGGGGTTTCTGAAAAGGGGTTTAAAAATAGCTCAGGGCGCTAGACAGCTGCAGCTATTGGAACCGGAGCCCTTTGCTTGTGCCTCTGCCTGGTTCCGTTTCAGCTTTGCAGCTGGACATCCGTTCTTGCTTGTTGAGGACAGATGCTAAGGGAAAAAGGCAGGAGCAGAGCCCCTCTTGATTTGGGGTCACACTCGGCCCTCTGCTTGCTGAGAAGTACAGTGGTGAGAGGGCTCCTCACAATCTTGGGCTTGAAAAAGCTTACCGAATACATCTTTATATCTGGAAATGAAAAGAAAAAGCCCATTGGCATTGTCATGCAAATTATAGGGTGCAGATTGGATAAAAACCCTTGGCTGGTCTGGATGGCGGAACACACATTGACAGCAAACAATGTTTCCCATGTGTTGCTTCAAAGAGCCTGTGACAATGCTTTGAAACGGTTATTTTTGCCACTGCTACCTTACACGTATTGAAGCCGAGGGTGGAGATTGTTAGAAATGGTGGAGGCTGGGTCAGACTCCAGAGCCTCTGCTCTTAGGCAATACAGGATTTCACATTTGTCACTGGGCTATGTGGGCTTTTGATACATCTCAGGAGGGAGGAAATGTGTTTAAAAGCAGAAACCATCAGTCAGATACAAACAGCTCTTTATCTAAGTCTAGCTCCCCCATACTACCTACTTAATGAATGTTTACTAAATACATGAATGACAATGTTTTAAATAAATAAAAGAAGACTCAGAGCCTCACTGTGTTCTGTCGCTTTACCTTTAAAATGGAAAGCTTGCCATCACTGACAGACTTTGCAAAACTTTCTGTGAAGATTAAGAAAGATGAGATACTACTTGGTGTAGTGATCCCAGACTTCACTCAACAGTTAATTCAAAGAGTAGTTACCAAACACTGTTGTGTTTTATAAAAAAGAAAAGCCAGGGATATGTTTGGTAGAGCGAGGTATGGTGAGGTAGAAAGGGGTGCTCTGTGGGCTCATGAAAGACATTCCTTCTCCCCGAGGTGCTAGCTCTCTGAAGGATATAGTATGGAATCGAGTTTATTTAGGGCATGGGGAGGGGAGCTGAAGAGGGAGTAGTGACAGAGAAAAGCAGAGAGAGGAAGAGAGAGAGAGAAAGAAAGAGAGAGAGTGTAGAGAAGTAGAGGCTGGCCATGAACACATGTAGAGAAAGGGGGGAGAAGAGACAGAGAGGGAAGAGAGTAAGAGAGTGAGGAGGAGGACAAGCAGCGCCTTTTATAGAGAGTCAGGCACACCTGGGTGTGGGAGGAGCCTAGAAGGAATGCAAACACTTACTGTACAGTGTGGACTGTTCTAGATGTTGGAAATACATTGGTGACTCGAGAAAATGAACTACTTGCTTGTATTCTAGTAGGGACAGGGGGTGTATGCACGGGAGACATAGAAATCATGCTATAAGGGATTGGAGAAATGGCTGACCAGCTAAGAGCAGCTCTTCTAGAGGACCAGGATTTGATTCTCAACACCTACATGGTGGCTGACAACTGTCTGTAACTCCAGCTCCAGTGAGATCAGACATCCTCTTCTGGGATCCTTGGGCACTGTATGCCTACATATATGCATACAAAACACACATAAAAAGAAATCTCATTTTTTTTTAAAGTATCATGTTACACAAGTTGTCCCTTTGTGTCTTGGAGACCTAGATTCACAAACTCTGCAGAGATTGCAAAATCCACAGATACTCACATGGACACATAGAATCGACATATAGGAGGATGATCTGAACAATTTTGTGTAATGTTGTGTAATAGTCATATATAGCTCATTGTATGCATTTTCAGTTTCTTTCAAAAACAATACTTTATGTGTGGTTTGTACTCATATGTGTGGAAGGCAAATCAATAACCAAAAGTTGTATCCATTTATTTCCATTTATTATTTTCAGCATAGAGTACTGTTTATATATTCATTTATTTTTTGTTTTGTTTTTTGTTTTTTTTGAGACAGGCTGTCCTAGAACTCACTCTGTAGACCAGGCTGGCCTTGAACTCAGAAATCCGCTTGCCTCTGCCTCCCAAGTGCTGGGATTAGAGGTGTGTGCCACCACTGCCTGCCTATTTCTTAATTTTTTAAAGATTTATTTTTATAAGCTGGGCAGTGGTGGTGCACAACTTTAACCTTGGCACTCAGGAGGTAGAGATAGGTGGATTTTTGGGTTCAGGACCAGCCTGGTCTACAAAACAAGTTTCAAGACAGCCAGAGCTACACAGAGAAACCCTGTCTCAAAAACAAACAAAGATTTATTGCTATATTATGTGTGTTTTTTGTCTGCAGGCACGTCTATGCATGCCCAATGGCCACAGAGGCCAGGAGAATGTCAGATGCCCTGAAACTAGAGTCATAAATAGTTGCGAGCCACGGGGGTGCTGGGACCCCAACCCAGGTCTTCTTGAAGAGCAGCTGGTGCTCTTAACTGCTAAGCATCATCTCCAGGCTCTGTGTTTATTTTGTTATATATGTATGTAGATGCACATAAAGTACTTCATTTTCTTTGGAGTCATTGTAAATGGTATTTTCCCCTTGACTTCAGTTTCCCCATATATACCATTAGAATGACAAGAGATGCATTCAATTATTTTGTGTTATGTATTCTGCAAATTTATTTAGCTTACTTCTTAGTTCTAGAGCTTTTTGTTTTTTATTATGCCTTAGAGATTCTTTGATATTACATTCATAGATAAACATATCATGTACAGATAGAAGCAGTCCTTCTTCTTTTAATACACATATCTGATTTTTTTTCTTACCTTATTGTCTAGCTAGAATCAGTAACTTCTGGTACTAGGTTGAATAAAATGTTGAAGTTAGACCCCTTTTTTTATTCCCAATATTAGGGTGAAAGTCTTCAGTCTGTCACCATAAACTATGGTATTTGATGTGTGTTATGTTTAAGTATAAATATGAAGTATATTATTTCAACTTAATAAAAAGTACAAACATATATACATAGTATATACCTATATAGACATACATATACACACACAGACATACATATATACATATGTGTATATATGTTGTATATATATATATACATATATACATGCATACATATATATGTACTTTTATGAAGTTGAGATAATTCCCTCTATTCTTAGTTTGGTGGTTTTTTAAAATTATTAAATGAGGAACATTTTGTTCTTACAAGGATAGTGTGATGATTCCAACTATTACGTAAGTATAAATGCCTAGCTCCTGCTGGCTCTCAAAGAAAGTTCAGGAGAGGAACTTTGGAAATTAAGGTAAACTGTTTCGACCTGAAGTGAAACATTTCCTAGATGAGTGGCCTCACACTCTCACTTCTAGATGTCCCTTCTAGAGAAACACTGGCTCATACCTTAGAGTAACTTCCCTGAAGCTGTGACTTCAGTAGGAGAATACAAGAAACAATCAGAAGTCTCAAAGATGGTCAGGAGTCTAAATATACATCAGCACACTCATACAGTGAAAGAGTGTGCAGCCATGGACAGAGTACCAAGGCTCCCGATGGGTCAGCCCAGAGGAAAGACTCAGATACAAAGCTGAATGAGCAGAAAAAATTCAAGGCAGTGTAAGTCGATCATATACTTACAAGTGAAGAAATACACAAATGGAGTTTATGGATAGAAGAATACATTTACCTTGGATATCACGATACTTAATATTTAATGCCTTAATCATATATTATAAATGTATTCCTAATTGCACATGGACAAAAACTCAGGAGGGATTTACCACCTCTTTGTTAACCGTGGATAGGAGTCTGTTGACAGAGAAAGGGGATGACATTGATAGCTAAGGAGATTCCGAAAAGAAATTTAAAATTTTTATAAATGTATTTGGTGTTCCAAATTTTTTTTATTATGGTAATATGCTTGCTGGCTACTCATACCTGTGTAAGACTATGAAAGAGTGTAGAAAAAAGCAAAACCAATGTCTGAGGATGAGATTTCAGCCACAGTAAATAAGCTGTGTCCATTTGGTCCCGCTGACTCTTTGGTCAGCTCTGAGGTCACCTGCGCAATGCTACGCATCACTTCCTCTCTCAGGACCTCGGAGTCCTGTAGTTATCCATAAGCACCTTTTATCAGTACCATCCAAGCATCTGACCTCTCTGCAAAGGCATTTTTGTGTGTAGAGCCAAATACATCAAACAGCAGAAAGTGTGTCAACAAACCGTTTGTGCCCTGGATCCATTTCAGCCTTCACATGTTCTGAATCGAACTGAGAGCCATGAGCTCCAATCTACCCACCGTAGCTGCTCGGTCTCTCAGCTGAATGGAAAATAGCTAGGTGATTATAAGTGACCCACAAAAACTCAAGTGTGACAATTGCCCCTGCAAAGTGTCTCCCTAATCATTAGGGCCAGGTTGTTTCTAGGGAGTTCAGCGAGGGATATGGGCTACTGTAGCCAGAGCTCTCTAGCTCTGGCCCGTGAGCCAGGAAGGAAAGGCTAGCAGGGAAGTTGTTGGTGTCACACATTGTTGTGAAATACAAGGATGACAGGTGGCCCATCAGCATCCCTCCCCTGCTCAGAAAAGTACCCTCTGGACTTCTGTAGAGAAGTCTCCCTTCGCTGTAATTGACATGATAAATATTTTTGCTATGTTAAGATCTGGTCTAGATGTTCCACAATCGTCTGTTGTCACAAGAGCCCATGTCCTGAATGAGCAGCCATGTCACTCAGACAAAGTCTAGGTCTGTGCTTGTGAGATCTCCCTGATGTCTGGCCGAGGTTGACGAGACTTACGCTCATTGGGCAGAGAATCCCTATGAGAGCAAGATGGATATTTGGGTCTTGGCCCAAGTCTTCTTTGTGGATGGAGAAGAAGGTTGGTAGTCAGTGTCTTACCATTCACCCCCTTTCACTGCCCACCTGTGGTATGAAGAGATGGGAACCTGGGTGAATGACTACCTACAGCCCAAGTCCCCACTCCCACTGAGACCCATCAGACTCAAGTCCCAGTTGGGGAACTTCTTCACTACCAACTTGGCTACTGCCTTCCCTGGTTTTGGTTTCATTTGATGTGTTTCAAGGTCCTGACTGGTCTAATACTTGACAACAGCAGAAGTGAGTTGCAAGATTAGATGGGGTTCCACTAACTTAGTCAACAGTAGGAGCAAGCCATCAAGGGTAAGTGACTAGACACTGGGCCTGGGCTCCCTCAGTCCAAAGCCTGACTATGTTTTCCCTGCTGGAATTTTTGATGCAAGGTAGCCATGTGTTTGAGCTAACTTCATTTTTTTTTTTAAAAAAACACTGTTCCTTTTTCTAGATTAAACTATGCCATCAAATGGCATACCTCACGGAGTTCATTCATTTATTCAATACTGGCTGATTAGTGTTCGTTGAATGCCTTAGGCGTGGTGGGCCCCATGGCAATGGTTGAGAATACAAGGCAGCAGGATCTCACTATTTCACTTTCTCTAACACAATCTAATTTCGAACCTGTCCTGCTGGATAGTACATTAGTTACTTTTCTTACATTCTCTCTGTGAGCATCCTCTGTTAATCCAGTTCATCTTCTAGACCAGTGGTTCTCACCCTCCTTAATGCTGTGACCCTTTAACACAGTTCCTCATCCTGTAGTGATCCCCCCCCACCATAAAATTATTTCGCTGCTACTTCATAACTGTAATGTTGCTAGTTATAAATCGTAATGTAAATTTTAAATGTTTGACATGCAGGATATCTGATGTCAACCTACAGATCGAGAGCCACTGTTCTAGACATTCTAATTAGCTGTTGTCAGTGGTTCTCTGCTTGTTGAGGTAAATCCTGGTGGTACCGGTCACCTTCCTCATTGAAGGACTATCGTGTACAAATCTCACTGTAACTGCCCACAGAATAACACAGCAATGGCCGTTTGCTGTGTAGAACTGAGTATCTGGCCAGGCGCTAAGTCAAGCATTTGACCAGTGTTATTCATCCTTCACTCAGCATCCCTAAGAAGGTGGCAGATTACCACTGCATTTCACAGAGGAACAACCCAATGCTCATAGAGCATCAGTTCTCGCCCAGAGCCACCGACTCCAGGGCTGCCGGATTCCATATCTGACACACGACAAGGCAAAACACCAGCAAAAATAATTTTTCCCATGCCGCCTACTGTCCCATCGGGTCCTTAGCTCTCCCCTTCTATTCTTATTGATTCTGTGCACTGTCTAAGCCGTATCCTTTCTTATTGTAGAGGAAGCCTGTGAGTGACTGGGACAGGAGCCACAGGCATGGGACCTTCGAATGGAGCTGGCTAAAGCAAAAAGAGGAGACTCAGTCCTCAAGGTCTGCTCTGGGCAGTTGTCCTTGATCTATGGGACCTTCACACACCGTCTTCCTTGGACTGAGACTCAAGTGACCCTGAGCTTTATTCTGGAGGTCACTCTTGACGTGGTTGCAGTACACACCATTGTTTCTATTGTTGCAGAAGGTGGAATGAGGCAGCCTCTCCCAGGGACAGGGTCTTTGGGCAGAATCTGAACTGCAGCAGAGGAAACAGGGCAGGGGAAGTGAGACCTAAGTCAGGACCCTCCAGATGCCTTCGAGTTCTGCCTTGGGTGACAGTCCCCACCATAGCTCCCTCCCCACATTCCTGCCAAATGGTTATTGCTTAAACTAATATATTGCTGGTCATAAACATAATTACTAATATTTTATTACAGAATTCAGGTAGTGGTGGCACACTCCTTTAATCCCAGCACTTGGGAGGCAGAGGCAGATAGATGGATCTCTGAGTTTGAGGCCAGCCTGGTCTACAAAGCAAGTTGCAGGACAGCCAGAGCTGCACAGAGAAACCCTGTTTGAAAAAAAAAAAAGGTTGGTTTTAAATTTTTAATGAGATTTGTTCTTTCATTCATGTGTGTGGATATGTATGTGCTGTGGTGCAGGTGTAGAAGTCAGAGGAGAACCCTTGGGGCTCATCTCTCCTTTTGCCATGTGGGCCCAAAGGTTAGAACTCAGACTGTTAGTGCAGCTGACAAGCACCTTCTACCTCACTGGCTTTTTTTCTTTAAACATACAATTTTTTTT
>JADRCC010554859.1:0-10398 GCA_019843855.1 Hylomyscus alleni | reverse complement strand
AGGGGGTTGGGAGGGAGGGAGGAAGTAAGAAAGAAAAGAGTTATATCATCTTTCCCACAGGCCACCAGAGTCCTTACAGTGTTGGCCATATTCAGTCCCGCTCAGGTCTCCCCAGGCCATTGGCTGAAGGTAATGCATAACCTGATGCAGGATGCACTTCTATGCTGCTCTGAAATCTGTCTGGATGAAAGCCCATGGAGAGTCATGATCTGTAACATCAAAACACTGCCTCTTTCTGAAAGGAATTTGCTATTTCCCAAGAACAAGCCGGGCAGATAGTTAAGCAATGCAGCCACCCACCGTGTCCCTTCTCAGTCTGTCAGGCAGGCCGCCATTACTTACCTCAGATGATTACTTCCCAGTGCTCTTTGGCAGGCAGAGGTTAGTCATGCCTCCCCTTTGGGAGAGTACAATTTGTGCTCATTTCTAGTGATGCTTATTCTCATTTAGTTGATGCCTCTGCCCACATGGAGGAAGCTGTAAAATGTATTGCCGCTCATTACCTTGTTCCATTGGCTGTCATGAGCCATCCACAGCACCTCAAGACAGTCAATGCCACTTCTTATACATCCGCATCTGAAAATGTTTGTGCCCACCATAATAGCTCACAATGTGGACATTCTTCAGCACATGCACAGGGGGCCTTAGAATACTGTGGTAGATCCAGAGAGACGTCAACTGGGGCCTTAGAATACTGTGGTAGATCCAGAGAGACGTCAACTGGGGCCTTAGAATACTGTGGTAGATCCAGAGAGACATCAACTGGGGCCTTAGAATACTGTGGTAGGTCCAGAGAGACGTCAACTGGGACCTTAGAATACTGTGGTAGTTCCAGAGAGACATCAACTGGGGCTGTTGATTACACTCTTTACAACAGAAGATTCCCCCCCCCAAAATGTACTTTTTATGGCCATACATAAAAATAAAATAGCCCAATCCTCTGTCATGAGATTCATTCTGAAAGTAAGGGACAATGCTTATAAACCATTTTAGCTTTTCTCAGCTCTGCCATTTCACTGCCACACAAATCTATATTGTGATGTACAACTGATGAAACAGCTGTGATGTACAACAGCTGAAAGTGGAAGACATTTGCATTGTAAGAATGTTATCGAGGGTACAGATAATGTAGAAGCAGTATTACAAGTTGGCAGATGATGCTGAATTGAGGAAGATGGCAATAATGAGATCACTGAATCCGTACACAGAGCTTCAGTCACCTAAACACTGTACTGGGCTAACATGATAACTGCACCTGGACACAAATCAATGTAAATGGTCCCCTGAACAAAGCACTTAAGAAAGGCATGTATACTAAGTAGAGTTCGCAATAGGCTGCCAAAAATGATTCTAACATTATTAGAATCACAGTTAAGGCAGCAAAATTCTAATTACGCATTAAAAATGACTCTTGTAAGGAAGTGAGCTTCTAGTTGATTACAAATGTATTGTTCTGGAAGACTCAGCGGGGCTTGGAAATGAAACGTAATGTCTTGGTTTATAAGAACAAGTGGCTACCATTCCTCTTTATTAAATCCTCATGAATCCAACACCCAGATTTATTGCAGTAATAAATTCCAATAGGTGAGATTCATGGCCTTCTGAAACTCTTTCAAGAATAGAAGTATGTTAGGGAATTAGCTTGGTGTAGCATTAGGGTATGGGGCACAGTTAGTGTTAGAGATCCATTTATGGTTGTATTTTAGAACTACTTTTAGTGTATAGGCTAGATGTAGAGTTAGAGTCAGGGTTTTGACTAGGTTCTGGTTAGAGTTATGGTTAGGGTTAGTCCATGGATAGTTTCAGTTTTAGTCCTAGAATTAGATTTAGAGCTAGGTTTAGTCTTGAGATTTGATTGGTGACATAACCAGGGTAAGGATTATGAATGGGCTTAGATTAGAGACTGATACAAGTTAGTGTAAGAGCTATATATAGTTTATGTTAGAATTAGGGTTATGTTTAGGTTTAAGCTTAGTTTTAGGGTTCTGGATGGAGGTGTGGTTGCAATTTGGATTATGTCTATGGATGTAATATTTAAACTAGGGTTGATTTTACTGTGGTAACTAAGGTTTAGATTAATGGTGAAATTAGCTATATGGTTAGAGGTAGTATAGGTTTAAGATTAGAGCTAGGGTCAGGCTTTGGTTAGAAGTAGGTTAGGGCTGGGTTAAGAATTAAGTTTGGTGTTAAGCCAGGTTAAGAGTCAATGCACAGTGTGTATAGTAGAGGATTGCAAAGTCGATCATCAATGGGAGTAGAGGCCCTTGGCCCTGTGAAGGTTCTGTGCCCCAGAGTAGGGGAATGACAGGGTCAATAAGTGGGAGAGGGTGGGGTGGTAGGCATGGGGAGAGGGGAGGCAACAGGGGTTTGTTCTTGTTGTTTTCGTTTGTTTATTTGCTTGTTTTTTGGAGGTGAAACTGGGAAAGGAGATCATATGACATGTAAATAAAGAAAATATCCAATAAAAACAAAAACAAAAACAAAAGTATGATCCCTTGCAAGAGCCGAGGGAAAAAAAAAGAGTCAATGCCCAGGCTCAGTGTAGAGTGTCAGCACAGGCTCAGTGTAGAGTGTCAAAAGCCAGTTTGGACATGTCAGGGTCTGAGGGGAAGCATGGAATCCGTAGGAAACATGGACACAGGAATCTTCTTGATAGTTCAAAGAGGTTCTCAAGTTCTCTAAACTTTACTTTTTCCCCACGGCTTATATCCCCCAGCAAGATCTTCCAAGCAGTCTAAAAATTACAATATGATTTCGATCTGTTTTTCTTTAAGTGAGCGAGTACATATACAATGAGTATATGTAAAACAAAACAAAACGAAACCCAGCGTATTCCCCAACACCCTCACGTGGTTAAACGTTTGACATATTACAGGTGAAAAACAAATCAGTCCCAAGGGCCACATGTGTTTGTGTCTAAGCAACTTGTTATAGATTAACCAAGTGTAAGCAAGTATGGTATTCTTCCCAGTCAGTTCTCTTAGTGGCAGGCTGCAATTTGCAGTTACAAAGAAAGGATCAAACATTTTATTATTTGTCTTAAAAAGTAATCTTATAAAAAAAATATTAAAAGAATCGCAAGTCTAAACTTTTATATAAAAAACATCAGTCATTTCTACTTTAAATCCTCAGAGTACACACCCACTCACCAACAATTTGTTATTAAATCATATCAGGAAGCCAAAGGCAAAATGAGTACAAAAAAAATTAATCATCGCCTTGATCACCAACTCAGCTTTAGCAAGAAAGACATGCCAGCTAGTACTAGTTGGGCTGCCATTGTTCTTGTTCCATGTCTTCAAAGAATCCCTTGCTCAATTATCAAGAGTTTGCCTTTCTGAACTTTAAAATTTCCCCCAAGATTTTCTACATCAAATCCACAAACAAAAACATCCTAACTATACTATCAATCTACATTTCTAAAACTCTTTCCAAGGGTGGTGGCTGAATCATTAATCTGTTCCAGTAGCAGTGCTTGAAAAAGATCAATCACTGTTATTGTAAGTGCCAACGGCACTCTCCAGTGAGGGGCTAGAAACCCCCTTAGGGATTTCATACAACTCATAGACTAGGAAGGATATGAAGAGTCCAAGGCAACAAGCAGAGAGATGCTGCACAGCAGCATGAGGTCTTCAGGATATGAAGCCCTCAGGGCTTCGTCTCTCTGAGGCACACCCACTGGCGTTGTGCTAACCCGTGGGCCACCCTCCATGAGTTCTAAAGCCGTTTGCCATTCTTCTTGGATAGGCCCCAACAGTATAGCTTGATTAGAATTGTGGTTAGGATTATGGATACAGTGGGGTTAGGCTTAGGTTATGGTTGCAGTGACCATTGGGGTTAGGGTTTTGGCTTGTGCTAATATTAGGGTTTGCATTGTGTCAGTATTTGCAGTTCTGTTGAGTATTGGCTTAGGGTAAACTTAGATCTAGAATGTAGATTAATATTGGATCTGAACTTACAAATAGAGCTTTGTGGGAGTTATATTTGGGTTTGGAGTAATGGTTAGGATCAGAGCATAGGACTCGGGATAGGGAAACTTGGAGGAGCATTAAGGAAATGGGTACAATTAGCTTTAGAAAATGATTTATGGGAGGGCTTTTGGACCTAGTTTTAGTGTTGTGGCTAGATAAAGTATTAGGGTAAGGGTTTTGTATTTGGCCACAGATACTCCTCTTACATTATCCCCAAAAGTTACCCACTTGTGTGTATGGTTCCTTAACTTCAGGGACAGTGGGAATAATCTTGGAAAGAATTAGATTACTTTCTTAAGGATTATTGTACATCCAGGTATAATAGGTGGAGATAGCAAGGAAGAAATAAAAATTATGGCATATGTGAAAAAGGAGACGTACCCATTCATTTTGTCTGCAATTACAGGGGAAGCATATAAGGAAATTAGGGGTGATATGGTAGATGCTTCTGGGGAAGGTATTGACACAGATGATTGAGAACAATCACAAGCTGTGTCTGTGATCAAAAAACAGGACCTCATAGGGATTGAGTTTCCAAATTCATAAAAGGGGCCACTGCTGACATATCAACAGTCTTGTCCCTAAAATGGTTATCAAACCAACCTCTCTGGCAAGAGCAGTGGCCCATAACAAAAGAAAAACTTCAGACACTTGAACAAGAGCAACTGGAGGCTCAACATATAGAAGAGTCTACCAGCCCATGGACTGCCCCTGTGATTGTTGTAAAAAAGAAATCAGGTAGATGGAAGGTGATAACAGATTTAAAAGCAGTTAACAAGACAATTCAACCAATGGTCCTTTACAGCTTCCTTTGCCATCTTTGTTACCAAAATCATGGCCTATAATAATAATTGATTTGAAAGATTGTTTTTTTTTTCAATACCGTTGCATGAGAAAGATAGGAAAAGGTTTACTTTCTCAGTACCTACTTTGAATAATAATCATCCACTAAAGAGATACCACTGGAAGGTACTTCCACAGGGAATGTTAAATAGTCCAAATTTATGTCAGTATTTTGTGCAACAACCATTAGAAATTATTTGTAAGCAGTTTTCTTGTTATCATTTATCATTATATGGATGACATTCTATTGGCTGATTCTGACAAAGATGTTTTAGAGAATATGTTTAAGGTAACACAAAGAATTCTGCCAACTTTTAACAATTTTCAAACCTTAATGGGAGTTATTAACTGGTTACGGTCTTCAATTGGATTAAATACATATGAGTTAAGTAATTTGTTTCAAACATTACAAGGAGATTCTATTTTAGACAGCCCAAGATGTCTAACAGCTGAAGAGTTTTTATAAAACAAAGACTAAAAGAGGTGTATGTGGATCAAACTGATCCTAACCTTGATTGTATTTTGGTCATTTTATCTTCAACTCATTCTCCCACTGGGCTCATTGTGCAAAGGGAAGATAGTATTATGGAATGGATTTTCTTAGCTCATAAAAAAAGAAAAAAATTGAAGACATATATAGAAAAGATTTCTGAATTTATTATAAAAGGTAGAATAAAACTACATCAGTTAGCAAGAACAAATCCAGCTGAAATTGTTGTACCTCTTATAAATGCTGAAATTGTTTTTCATTATGGTTGATTAATGAGGATTGACAAAAAGCTTGTAGTAACTTCTTGTGTGAAATTAATAACAAATACAAAAAAAGCAAATATATATAAAACTAATTGGATTCTTCCATGTATAGTAAAGAGAACACCAACTCGAAAGGCACCAACATTTTACACTGATGCAAACAAGATGGAAATGGCAGGCTATAATCAGATAAAATAATTAAAGCGGTCAAAAGTCCTATATGCATTGGCTGAAAAATCAGAATTTTATGTAATCCTTATGGTATTATTAGATTATCCTGAACCTCTTAATTCCTGCTTCCTTATATGCAGAAAGAGTCATTTTGCATATAGAGACAGCTGAATTTGTACCTGATAACTCAGAATTAAGTTTGTTATTTATATAATTACAACAGACCATCAGAAATAGAAATTACCCATTATGTATTATTCATATTCAGTCTCATATAGGTTTGCCTGGTCCATTAGCTCAAGGAAATGAGGAGATTGGCCAATTACTAACAGGAAATGTGTTAGAAACTTCAAAATTTCTTGAGAAACATCATATTAATGGGAAGGGTTTAAAAAAAAACTATCACTTGGCAACAAGTCAAAGAAATAATAAAAAAAAAAAATGCCCTATGTGTTCCTATACAAACAAACTCTGTTACCTGCTGGTAGTAACCCTAGGTACCAAAGAAAATGACATCTGGAAGATGGCTGTTTATCATTTTGCAGAATTTGGAAAACAAAAGTATATATACCATACCATTAGCACAGACTCAGGGTTTCTATGGGCAACTGCTTTAAGTTCTAAAAAGGCTAATTGTGTAATTACCTATTTATTGGAAATAATGGCAATTAGGGGATACCTGCACATATTACAACTGACAGTGTTCCCATATATGTATCCAATAAAACGAAGCAATTCTTTGCATATTATAATATAAAACATGTTACTGGCATACCACACAACCTCACAGGACAAACAGTTATAGAAAGAGTCAATTGGACTTTACAAGAGGTGCTTATTAAACAAAAGGGGAGAGTAAACCCTCCCCTAGAACAGCCTAAATAATGTTTTGTTAACTCTCAGTTTTCTTAATGTTGGTGAAAAGAGGAACAACAGCCGCTGAAAGATACAGGGTTATCGAAAAGCTGAGGAACTAGGCCAATCAAAACACTATAAGGAGTGTGTTGACATTAGAATGGAAACCTAGAATAGTTTTATAATGAGGACATGGCTATGCTTATGTATCTACAGGGAATGAAAAAAAAATACAATTACCAACAAAACTGTATAAAAATCAGGCCTGACCTGGGAAAACCTCTTATCACCTTGAGACATGGATGTCTTCCCAAAGCAAGCAACCCATATGACTCACAGACTGTCTCAGTTCCTGATTCCTAAAAAAAAAAAAAAAAAAAAAAAATCATGCAAATCAAATTCAAAAGGGCTAGCCCAAGTGATCAATCACATTGAGACTGGATAAACATAGAGACTGGACAGTACATGAACTGGATAGACAGTATAGAGACTGGATAAACACAGACACCGAGCAATAAATGCTACAGCTAGTTTTAGACTGACTATTTTTTCCCTTAGGGCCCCAAAACAGGAAGTCTTCACCCCAATTCAGCAGGAAAAGAAGACCATTGTCCCAATGCCTTGAATTGGGGCGGGTAGTTTTGGTTACTTGATCTGTTATGGTTGTTATCCTCTAGGATGGTAGATTGTTATGTTTGGATTATTGTATGTTAATAAAAATTTAAGGTTTTAATTATTGTATATTAATGAGGTTTGAGGTTTTTGTTTAATTATTATATTCTACATTGATAGAAATATAAGGGTTTTGTTTAATTATTGTATATTGATAGAAATCTAAGGTTGTTTTGTTAGAGTATTGTTTGACTATATTGTACATAAGCCATTTATTGAAAATGTGACAGTTCTTATAATTATTCTTATTGTGTACAGATTGTTAATGTTAGAGAAAAGGAAAATTCTTAAACAGAAAGGGGGATACAAGATGGAAAGTTAAGGGTTCTTTGGAAAGTCAGTTGTGTCAGTGGTGTTTTGCTGGGACAAACATGGGAAGGAGTGTTTTCCTGAAGAGGACGCAAGTAAAAGGTGTTTTGCTAAGGCAGGCATGGGAAGGAATGGTTTACTGAAGCAAAACAGACACAGGTGAAAGGATGTTCTGCTAAAGCAAAGTAGAACTTTGCTTAATATTATAGTTAATGTCATGATTAGGTAGGGCTAGTTTGGAGTTTTATGTTATGGTTAACCTTATGCCTAGTTTTGTCATTAGTGCTAGATTTAGGGCTAAAATTTCTCTATGATTTTAGTTATCATTAGTTGTAGGCTTAGTGTATGTATATCTAGGTTTAATTTGAGGTTCAACCTAAACTTACAAATAGAGCTATCTGATGGTTAAATTTAGAGTAGATGCTATGGCCAGAGCTAGGCTTAGGATTGGGGTAGATAGAGTTTGGTGTGGCATTAGGGAAAGGAGTATAGTTAGAAATTGGTTTTTGGTTAGTTTTAGGATACATATTAATCTTCATGCTCAATGTATTTTGGACAGTGGTAGGATTATGCTTATTTTATGGTGAAAGTTAAGATTAGGGTTAGGATTGGGGTTAACTAGGGTTATGGTTAGTTATGGTTAAGGTTATGACTAGGATTAGTTTAAGTTGGAGAGAGTAGTAGCTTTGTTTTCTATTATGGTTAAGATAGTGAGCAGAGTTAGCTCTAGGCTTAGGTTAACTCTGGGCTTAAGGTACATAAGTAGTTAGATTGGGGTAGTGTTAGAGCTGAGATTGTCATCATGGTAAATTGTGGGCTTAGCATAAAGTTGGAACAGGTATTAAGGTTAGATCTAAACTTTAAAAATATGGGTACCTCAGGGATAGGGTTATGAACTAGGCTTTGACTCATGTTATGTATGGAACTAAAGGTAGGATTTGGGAAGAGGTACAGTTACTGTTAGATATTAGATTCCAGTCAGTTTTAGACCTAAGTGGAATTAATGTTTGGGCTACATTTAGGGTTAGGGTCAGATTTACTGCTATGGTCTGTGTCTATTTTAGGGTCAGGATTAGTGTTAGGTTAGGGTTAAGGTCAAGTTTATAACCAGTGTTAACGTTAGGGATAGAGACAGTTTTAGCTTTATTTAATCTATTAGCATTAGAGTTAGAGATAGTGATGGTTATACTTAGGCCTTGGTTAGTATCGGGGCATGGAGTTTTAGGTTGTTGGAGGTCCTGCTGTTAAGGTCTCTGTCCACCATGTCCAGATAGCTCTCTGAGCCTGGCATAAAATGGAGGACTCCGTTTCTCAGTGAACCTTCCTTTTCTCTGCATAACCTCGCCTGGAGAGCATCTCTAAGCGCGGGTGCCTGGTCTTACTTGGAAGATGACCCTGCAAAAAGCTTCCTGCAAGCATTGCTCTTTCCTCCTGCCCATATGATAATTCGGTGCTGTGTTATAACCAATCAGCCCTTCTCGCCCGGAACCCTAAGAACCCTTATATATCTTACCCCTGGAACAATAAACTGAGCGGTCTCTCTGATGCTGATTCCGGGAAACTTTCACACTCACAGGCATTGAACCCTGCTTGCCACTCCTGCTCCCTTCGCCCTTGCTGGCCAGTGACCAATGACCTGCAAGGAGATCCACAGCTGTCCCACTCAGACATAGAATCTTGGAATGCACCGAGTTTGTGAGTATCCCTCTGCGGGAACTGGCATTGACCATTCCGCCTAAGGACTGGTCGAGTCTCCTTTCCTTTCTCTGCTTTAATTTTGGTCTGTGCCTTCACTAGGAACTGGATATGGTTTGCGGACAACTGAAGCTTCTCAGTCAGGGCATTTCCCTGACATCCCCCTAATCCTTTTTAGGGACATGGCAACCTGAGTGGGCGTGGGCAATAACCTTTTGCCTCTCCTTAAAATCTGGCACTACAGCAACCGGTTAAAAGTCCCTAGTAAGGTTGCCAGTCTCTTAAATCTGCAAGCAGCCCTGTGCTTATTGGTGCATTTTCAATCCCCTGCTGGTGGATTTGCCTCGGGAATGTTGAGTGCCAGTGACAACACTTCCTCTCTTTTCTATAATGGAATTCAACATCACATTAGAGGGATTTCCAGATTCAGTCCCTCGGAGCTTTACTTAAATCAAAGGCCTTAAACATCTGCCAAAAGGAGACTTAGAATTTTGGTGTGAGGTGCTTCAATTCAAACCATGGGTCCTGTCAGTGGATATTTCCCAACCTGATGTCTAGACCTCCATTGCCTACCTGGCTAAAAAAAAAAAAAAAAAAAAAAGGAAGTCCAAGAAGGTTACCTTTTGCCCCCTCTCCTTCCTCCCTGTGATAGCTGCCATAGCAATGCATAGAGAAACCCCCCCCCAAAGCTTAAGAATGACCCATTAGAGGAAAAAACACAGGAGGACAAAGGGGGAGACTCCAATGAAGAAGACCCCCGAGAATTGTCCTGTGACTGATTTAGCTGCTCTAGAAAACGAAATTGATTTAATCAGACAGAAGTTATTCCCCAACCCACAAAACCCCTCTCCTCTTTATCCCTTTCCCTTCTATGAGTCCTCATCAGCTACAAAGACCCAGAAGTTAAGACCAAGGCTCCTAAAAACACCCAAATGAGTCCTCCCTCACCCCTGAGCACACCCACTGAGCAGCTCTGTGAGCCCTCCCCAACCCTTGAGCACACCCATTGCACAGCTCTATAATCTTTGTTTGTTTGTTTGTTTTGTTGTTCTAGACAGTGTTTCTCTGTGTAGCTCTGGCTGTCCTGGAACTCACTCTGTAGACCAGGCTGTCCTTGAACTCAGAAATC